>SKCR01039213.1:0-61318 GCA_019454045.1 Zanthoxylum bungeanum | reverse complement strand
AAGGGCAGTGGGGAGAGCGTGTCTGAGCAGAGTGAAGGCAAGAGCTCTGAATTTCAAGTTGGCAAGTGAGGGCTGGAAGTGTTTAATGATCCTGTAGGCTTGAGGGACTGACCGGCGTGATCACACACGTATAATATAAGAGCACGTATCGTTCAAGTAGTATAAAATGTATCGATCCCACGAGGACTTAATACCTAAGCTATTAATTTATGAAGTCAAATGTTTACAAGTATCTAATAGATTGGTTGTTTGATTTGATGATGACTTTAAACTAAAACAAGTAAATAAAACAGTGTGAAAGTAAATGAAAGGAAAATTCAATATTATTAAACTATCTAAGATTGTGAATTCTTCCAATATCTTTTAAAGATGAAGTGGTTATCTATTGTTTGTGCAATATATTGGTTTATTAACCTGGAACACGAAATTATGCAAAAACCTCTGTCAATGGTCAGATGTAATTACCCAGTGTAACCTAATTAATCATATGTCTATGTTAACCAAATTACCTGAATTCATTAAGACTAAGTTCCAATTGTGGTTACCCCCGCCCGACAGGTATATGTCTATCCTGGAAGGAAATCTATTAAGGGGTATCTAATCCTTAAGGGAGATCATGGGCTATTAAGTTTAAGACTGAAACCTAAAATTCCTTTGTCAAGTTTATTTTAAGTTTACCACATCAATCTTATTAATGGCCAGTTAACAAGAAGTATTAAGCTTAAAACTTAATAAATAAACCTTTATATTACCTAAGACACAAAATAACCCTTATAAACCGGTGATATTGGAATTCATCACAACCCCAGATAACGAGTTTAGTTACCACACATAACTAAGACTAGTAAAAGCTTAAATAAAGTAAATGACATAAAGTAAATACTGGAAATTAAAAATATAAATAAAACAATAAAGAAAATGCTGGGGGTTAGAGGATCCACTTTTATTACTTCTATTTAGATATATCTCTTATTATAATATATTAACTTTGCGTGATAATTACCAACCGACCATATAGGCGGTATCCTGATTTAGTCAAATTTATAATTAATTCCAACCGACCATGAAGGCGGTATCCAATTTAGTAAGGTTAAAATCAATTTTAATTAAGTCCAACCGACCATAAATGCGGTATCCTAATTAACTCAGGTTTTAAATAGTTTATATATTATAATTAAAGGAGATTAATCTAAATATTAGTATTAAAAGCTTAACCTTTCACCCCAGCAGAGAGGAGTTACCTCCTCATGCTGAACAGTAAAATAAAGACTGAAAAGTAAAGAAAAGAAAGTACTATTGCGTAAAGTAAATAAAATTAAATACAAAAAGCTATAAATCAACAAACAAGATACAATCTTCTTAGTATTCTTAAGGAATTTCCCAGAAGAAGGTATGAATTTTCCTTCTGATTTCAGCCTCTATTTATAGTGAAAAATATGCCTAGCGCATCGCGACGCAGACCTCCTAGCGCGTCGCGACGCAGACCTCCTTGCGCGTCGCGACGCGCTGATGATTTAACGATATCGTGACACGTGGAGTATGATGTGTGGCAGCTGAATTATTGGTTAAGCTTCGCAATGCAGAATGCCTGGCGCGTCGCGACGCGTGCACAGTAAATGTCAGCAACATGGGATGATGACACGTGTCCGACGTACGTTAACATTCAGCGTATTTTAGCACGACACATTTTAGCAGGAAATTTATATTTTTTCCATTTTTATCCGTTTTTCGATGTTTTAGCCCCGAATTGCTTCCAGAGAGTCGTGTTATTTTATTTATCTACAAAATAAAACAAAACACATCAAAATACTCACAAATCTCAAGAAACTATACAAAATATTAAGTCAAAGGGACGATAGATAATTGATATATTTACCGCTTATCACACCCCCAAACCTAACATTTTGCTAGTCCTCGAGCAAAATAACAAAATAAAATACAATAAATAACTTTAAAATTAAATTAATCTAAGCCACTTTTGTAGGGATCACAATTGTATTTAGCATATGCAACAAGCCTTTATGCATGCAAAATGATGGACTAATGCCTCGAATGTCTGCTATAGTCTAGCCAATGGCTTTCTTGTGTTCTCGTAACACTCTTAGCAACTTTTCTTATTGCTCTAATGTTAGCGACGAAGAAATAATCACAGGTAATTCAGAAGAATTTCCTAAGAATGCATAGCTGAGATGGCTTGGAAGTAGCTTTAACTCCAACTGCGGTGGTTCTTCAATCGAAGGCTTGATTCGTTCATTTTTTGGTAATTCAAAACTTTCCATCTGTGGTGTCGATTTGAAGCGAAATAGTCTGTCAAGATAGTTGATATATTCCAGAATTTCATCATCTAGCTCGCTGTCAGTCATGTTGGTGATGCAAGCTTCAAGTTTATCCGTGGGAAGTGGCAGTGCATCAGTATCCTGGATGATACTATCTACAACATCAATTCTGAAACATTCCTCCTCATTTTCATCACTCGGGAATTTCATGGCTTTGATAACATTGAACGTAACTTATTGGTCCTGTACTTTCATGGTTAGTTATTCTTTTTGTATATCAATAATAGTTCGACATGTAGCCAAGAATGGTCTCCCGAGGATGATAGATACATCTTTGTCTTCTTCCATGTCAAGGATAATGAAATATGCTGAGAGAATGAGTTTGTCGACTTTGACCAGTACATCTTCAACTACACCTCTTGGAAATGCGAGCGTTCTATCATCAAGTTGCAGAGAGATTGAGGTGGGCATTGCTTCTCCAATTTATAGTTTCCTGTAAATCGAAAAAGACATCAAATTAACAGTAGCACCTAAATCACACAAAGCTTTACCGATGTAATGTTCTCCAATGGTGCATGGGACGGTGAAACTGACATGATCTTTCAACTTTGAGGGAAGTTTCCTCTGAATGATGGCGCTGTATTCTTCTGTCAATGCTACTGTTTCGTAATCTCATAATCTTCTCTTTCGTGACAGAACGTCTTTCGTGGCTGGGCATTTGTTCCAATGCTTCTGCAAATGGAATGTTGATATGCAGCTTTTTGAAGGCCTCCAAGAATCGAGCAAACTGCTTGTCCAGTTTGTTTTTCTGGAGACGCTGTGGAAAAAATGGAGGTTGAGGTGGAGTGAATCTTTCTTCCCCCCATTTTTTTGCTTCTTTTTCCTCCATTTATGGCTCTTTTTCTTTTGGAACTTCTTCAATGGATGCCTTGATTCCAACATCTTTGTTGATTTCGGTACCGCTTTTTAAAGTAATGGCTTGACATTGCTCATTCCCTCTGTTCATTGGATTTGGTTCTGTGTTGCTAGGAAGGTTACCTGGCGGTATGTAACTCGGAGAATTGGCCAGTTGTCTTATTTGATTTTCCAGTGCCTTTATAGAAGCTGATTGGCTTTGAAATATAGCATCGTATGTTGCTTGTTACTTTTTAAACATCTCTGCCATCCATTCTTTTATATCTAGTTCTTTCACATACTCCTGGCCTTTGTTTTGTTGTTGGAATCCGGGTGGTGGATTGTTCTTTTGCCCTGCATTGTTGCTCCATGCGAAATTATGATGATTCCTCCACACTGGGTTGTAGGTGTTGGAATATGGATTGCTCCCATATCTGTTGAAATTGTTGACATAATTCACCGTCTCATCATGTTTGTTTGTCTCTGGTGCTCCTCCATATGTTGAACTTGCGGATCCAATATTTCCTTGCGTGCTAAGAGTTTCCATAAATTTTCATATTTGATCTAGCTTGGCATTCATTGCCGTGTTAGCTCCAACTTCATAAATTCCTGCGATTCGTTGGATCATGCTCCTTTCTGTTGGCCACAAAGAATTGTTGTTGGCCATTTCTTCAATTAGGTCCCAGGCCTGATCCTCTCATTTTTCCATTAGAGCTCATCTAACAGCAGCATCAATTGCGGTTCTCATTAATCCAGAAAGTCCATTGTAGAATATTTGGACTTGTAGCCACTTTGCAATCTCATGGTGAGGACATTTCCGGAGTAAATCCATGTACCTTTCCCAAGCTTCGCAGAGGGATTACGTGTCATGTTGTACAAAGGATGTGATGTCATTCCTTAGCTTTGCAAATCTGGCTGGTGGAAAGTACTTTTCAAGGAATTTGGTGGTTAGAGTGTTCAAAGTTGTGATGGAACCTGCTGGTAGTGAGTGTAGCCAAGCCTTAGCTCTGTCTTTCAAAGAATATCAAAAAATACACAGTCTCATTGCTTCTTCAGTCGCTCGGTTGTAATTGAAAGTGCCGCAAACTTCCAGGAAGTTGCTGATGTGGGAATTATGATCTTCAGTTGCATTCCCCCCAAACTGAAATGACTGTTGTATCATTTGAATGCATATTTTGATGTCACATGCATTTGTTGGTAAGAGAGGAAGTACAATACAGGAAATAAAGCCGTCAACCACCAGAATAGTTATGTCTCGAATGGGAATTGGTGGTGCAACATCTAAAGGTTCAGGTTCCATGTTGATCAGTGCTTTTTGGCCTTCTCGTCTTTCCCTTCTCAACTGTCTAATTGTTCTTTCAATTTCTGGTCAAACAAATGAATTTTAAAGCTTCTGGTTCGTCTCATGTAGTTTTGTGAACCTAAACACAGGAAAACAAAAACAATAAGTAAAAAGAAATTAGATACAAGTAACGGTATCTAACCCCAAAATTAATAGTGAAAGATAAATAAGTCCCCGGCAACGGCACTAAAAACTTGACCGGTTTGATCACACACGTATAATGCAAACGCACGTATCGTTCAAGTAGTATAAAATATATCGATCCCATGAGGACCTAATACCTAAGCTATTAATTTATGAAGCCAAATGTTTACAAGTATCTAATAGATTGGTTGTTTGATTTGATGATGACTTTAAACTAAAACAAGTAAATAAAATAGTGTGAAAGTAAATGAAAGGAAAATTCAATATTATTAAACTATCCAGGGTTGTGAATTATTTCAATATCTTTTAAAGATGAAGTGATTATCTCTTGTTTATGCAATATATTGGTTTATTAACCTGGAACACGAAATTATGCAAAAGTCTATGTCGATGGTCAGATGTAATTACACAGTGTAACCTAATTAATCATATGTCTATGTTAACCAAATTACCTGAGTTCATTAAGAATAAGTTCCAATTGTGGTTACCCCCGCCCGACAAGTATATGTCTATCCTGGAAGGAAATCTATTAAGGAGTATCTAATCCTTAAGGGAGATCGTGAGCTATTAAGTTTAAGGTTGAAACCTAAAATTCCTTTGTCAAGTTTATTTTAAGTTTACCACATCAATCTTATTAATGGCCAGTTAACAAGAAGCATTAAGCTTAAGACTTAATAAATAAACCTTTATATTACCCAAGACACAAAATAACCCCTTATAAACCGGTGATATTGGAATTCATCACAACCCCAGATAACGGGTTTAGTTACCACACAAAACTAAGGCTAGTAAAAGCTTAAATAAAGTAAATGACATATTATAAATGTTGAAATTAAAAATGTAAATAAAACAATAAAGAAAATGCTGGGGTGATCCACTTTCATTACTTCTATTTAGATATCTCCCTTATTATAATATATTAACTTTGCGTGATAATTACCAACAGACCATATAGGCGGTATCCTGATTTAGTCAAATTTATAATTAATTCCAACCGACCATAAAGGCGGTATCCAATTTAGTCAGGTTAAAATCAATTTTAATTAATTCCAACCAACCATAAAGGCGGTATCCTGATTAATTCAGGTTTTAAATAGTTTATATATTATAATTAAGGGAGATTAATCTAAATATTAGTATTAAAAGCTTAACCTTTCACCCCCAGCAGAAGGGAATTACCTCCTCATGCTGAACACTAAAATAAAGACTGAAAAGTAAAGAAAAGAAAGTACTATTGCGTAAAGTAAATAAAATTAAATACAGAAAGCTGTAAATAAACAAACAAGATACAATCTTCTTAGTATTCTTAAGGAATTTCCCAGAAGAAGGTATGAATTTTCCTTTTGATTTCAACCTTTATTTATAGTGAAAAATATGCCTATCGCGTCGAGACACGCTGATGATTTAACAAGATCGTGACACGTGGTGTAGGATGCGTGGCAGCTAAATTATTGGTTCCGCTTCACAACGTAGAATGCTTGGCGCGTCGCGACGCGTGCACAGTAAATGTCGGCGTATTTTTGCACGGCGCATTTTAGTAGAAAATTTATATTTTTGCCATTTTTGTCAGTTTTTCGATGTTTTAGCCCCAAATTGCTTCCAGAGAGTCCTGTTATTTTATTTATCTACAAAATAACACAAAACACATCAAAATATTCATAAATCTCAAGAAATTATACAAAATATTAAGTCAAGGGGACGATAGATAATTGATATATTTACTGCTTATCAGTGACCCCTTTATTTATAGATTTAAGTATCCTGACCCTAGGAGGATTCAGATTTATAAAGAAGAGTCTGAGTTGAAATCTACTTAGGGTAGTTGTTTCCTTTTAGGATCCAGAGTAATCCCAAATTCCTCATGCATTATTCCGTAAAAGTATAGATTTGAGTTCTAGTAGAAATAAGACTTTTTTTGCTGTGGGCTGGATCTTGTCGAATGGAAAGTTGAACAACATGAGAAAGGATTTTTAGAATCTCAGCTATTCGACTCGATCCTTGTTATCACTTGGATCCGACTGGAAATACAGAATGTACCCATCTGATATAAGTTGGCATGAATCCGAGTTGGCTGGAAATCGAGCCATCTGAAATTCGAGTTGAGTGTACTCATGGTCGACTAGAATTTGAGTCAACTAGAATTCCTATCTAAACCAGTGGTCAAGTCCAGTCGACTGGACTTCTGAAGCGGTCCAAGATCCGGTCGGCTGATTCTCCAAGGGTATCACCCCCTGTTGATTGGGCCAAGCCATTTGGATGACATAGGGTCATATTTTACCATTACAGTTTTTCCCTCACTCTCCAAGTCAATAATATCGTATTGGAGAGTATTATTCATATAGTGGCCAAGTCGATTGCAATCGGTTGTGACACTTTCGAGTCGACTTAATGTTGATCGTATGGACGAGATGGATGTCTAATGAGTCATTTCTAGCCTGTGAGTTGATTTTCTACCAGGCGATGGTCACGTCGACTCAATATCAGTTGACTGGACCAAATACAGATCTAAGAGGGTTTTTCAGTCTACTGGACCCGATGAACATCCAGGATTCAGTTGGACCTATTAAAGAACCAGGAGAATATTCTGTCGACTGGACCAGATGAAAGTCCAAGATTCGATTTGACCCGATACAAGTCCTGGGGAATATCCTGTCGACTGGATCAAATGAAGGTCTAGGAGATGTCTTCAGTCGACTGGACCAAATAAAGGTCCAAGAGATAGATTTTTAGTCGTATGGACCAGATAAAGGTCATGGGTCTTCTCAATCAACTGGACCAAATAAGGTCTAGGATTTATCTGCAGTCGACTGGACCAGATGAAGATTCATGAGATATCTTCAGTCAACTGGACCAGATGAATTTCCATGAGATGTCTTTAGTTGACCAGATGAAGATATATGAGATTTCAGTCAATTGGGTGAAGAGCGTTCCAATTGCATCACAGTTGTAAGTTTGCTTGATGTGTCTAGACGAGAGATGAACTGTTGGTATTACGAGGTAAGAGTTTTCACGTGGCTTGAGATAACCTGAGAGTGACACATCGCTGCTTGGCTTTATATAGTAGATGTAAGGTCATTTTTTTGTCATTCCAAAATTTCCAAGCTAGTGGAATTTGAGTAGAGCTCTAATTCGAGGTAAATTTTCCAACTTATCTTTGTTCATTCGTCTGTTCTTAATTTTCTTCACAAGTTCTTGGTAGTTTAGGAAAATTTGATTCAAGTGCATAAAGGAAGGTTGGTAAATTGGTGTTTGTAGTTTAAAGTAGTTTGATATGTTTTAGGGAGGGAATCTTGAGGGAAATCTGTTATTAGGAATACAAGATGTTGACTATGAGTGATTTTGAATCTGATAGTGGGGACTTTCGTTGACTGTACCCTCAGTGAGGGTGTGCTAAGGGTATTGAGGGATTTAAGGAGTAGTTCCAAGAGGGGTGAAGACTCGGGGGGTGATCCTCACAAAGTGGTGTTGGCTGGTGTTCCACTACTATAAATTGAGAGAGTATGGTCGACTAGAGGCGAGGCTGGCACTTCTGGGTTAGATGAGTCAAGTGGCATAGAAACCAACATCCTCTACAGGAACCCACAATGTCGGTTCGACGACAGAGACTTAAGAGGGATTCATTTCAATTTTTGAATCCCGGAATCCATTGAGTTCAAACTGCTGTCATCTAGAGAGAGGATCGACTGGATTATTCATGGGTGGTTGGGTTTCTATGAGCTTCCATTCAGAGATGGCTTTCGTTTCCTCATTCCTCGCCTTACCTGGGAAGTGCTGAATCATTTTGGAATCGCTCATTCGCAACTAATTCCCAATACTTGGAGAATCCCGCTAGGAGTCGAGTGTTTGGTCCACTCACTTGGGGTGCCCTTCAGATGTGGGGAAATTTTGTACTCATACTACTTGAAAGAGCACATCTCAGAGAATGGAATGTATCACTTATTTTTGAGGCCTCGAATGGCGCACATGATCACTGGCCTGACTACGTAAGACAAGGGCGATTGGCAGACTCGCTACTTCCTTGCAAAGGGCGAGGTTATCTTTGGGTCAGTTGGATCGGGGAAGATTCCATCTCATTGGTCCTCTTTATGTGAGTGGTGTTCCTTTTTTGATCGCTTGATAATTGGTCGTCCCATTTGTAATGTCTCTATTTTTTACAGGAACTTTTCTGAATCGAACCGTCGAGCCTGGGTTTGCGATAGAAGCGAGAATCAAGTGATTACTGGAATTTTCTGTGAGTGAAAGAATTTGGCGTTACTTGTTGGAGGGCAGACTGAGAGTGAGTCATATTTGGCATGCCGTTTCAGAAGTTCAGCAAGTTATCCCATTAGCTGGGTTGCCATACATTGGTCATTTGGGAACCTTAGATTCCGGACGGCTATCGTCGAGCCAATGATACTGAGGGAAGTTATTTTTGAGGAAGTGTAGGAGCGAAGCGGGGTTTACTGCTATGCTTATGATGTTCGGTGACCACGACACTATTAGGCTCGCAGCCCGTAGAGAGTACGGATTAGCCCGCGGGGGACTAAACCGGAGAATAAATGAGTCCCCACCCAGTGTGAACTGGGAAAAATTTAAGGCCGCACTCACCCATCGTAAGGGAAGACCTCAAACCGTTGGGTTCGGAATGGCCCCTTACTTATGCCAGTATAATGGATGGGTTCACACAATGGTGTAGCCAAGTCTTAATGCAATTCAGGCATAAAAGCGAATAAAAATGTAATAACATACCCAACCAAAATAATAATCACAATAACGTAGTTCCAAAAGCACATTAAATTAAGAAATACGAGATGCGATAACGAAAAAGTATAATAAACAATCAAAGTTGGAAAAGCGTCAATAAATAAATAGCAAGCAAAAATGGAGGTTAATCACGCATATATGAGTATTTCCCGAGTGGCATGTGGAGTTGTATCCCAAGTACAAACTGTACCACCGTCCATTCGGATTCGGCTACGGAATTTATGTCTGGGTTTCCATCCGATATACCGCAAGGGATAATAACACACATAATCATCAATGCAATGTAAGCGGACATAAAAATATAAGCATGCATAGACGGATAATCGTCAACATGAACAAACATAAACAAAATAAAGGCGAAATAATAAAATAACGATAAATAGACAAAAAGATAAATAACAAAATAAAGGCGAAATAATAAAATAACGATAAATAGACAAAAATATAAATAACAAAATAAAGGTAAAATAATAAAATAACGATAAATAGGCAAAAAGATAAATAACAAAATGCCAAAGAAAAAATGTGACCAGAAGTTTGGTCGTCTTTGATGTAGGACTTCGCATACTCGGCTGGACGTATTTCACGTCCAGCCAGGCATGCAGCTTCCAGAACTATAAAAATAAATTTGGTAAGGGTGCCCTCAGGTCTTACCTTTTAAGTTGCTTTTTTCGGAAGTGCGTTAGGCCGTCGCCTGAAGGATCGAAGCTTGGTTTCAAGGTTTGCTGTTTCTGGTTCACTGTTTGCAGTTTCTGGTTTACTGTTTGCTGTTTGCTGTTTCTGGTTTCTGCTTGCTGTTTCACGGCTTCTACTTGTTGTTTGGTTCACGGTTTTCACTATTTTTTTGCTGCTGTTTTTTTTATTATTTTTGCTGACTTTTGGCGATGTTTTTTTTTTTTTTTTTTTTTTCTATTTTTCTCTCGATTTTCTTATATTTTTTCTAGGTTTTTCTTCTGTTTTTCTCTTGGTTTCTAGTTGTTTTTTTGGTGGCTGGTTGGTTGTTTTCGGTTGGTTTTTTTTTTTGTGGCTGGTGGGTTATTTTCGGTTGGTGTTGTTTGGTGGGTGGTTGGTTATTTTTGGTTGGTTGTTTTTTTGGTGGCTCTAGGGTTTTCCTCCAAGTTTTTTTCTTTGTGTTTCGGTGATGCTACAAAGAAGAAGAAAAGAGCTTCTAGGGTTTTCAAGTTCAAGTTGTCGTCCAAGCCTCCAAAAAGAAGAAAATAGTCTAATTTTTATAATGCTTTGAAGAGATCTCTAAATAGGGAAAAAAATCATGGAAATTGAGGAGATATATTCTCAAATTATTTTGGGAATAAAATCTCATAAATAAGGTGATGAGGAGATCTCAAATCTTGTTAATTTGGTAAGGATGTGATTTCAAATCTGTGTTGAGTTTGGCAAGAAGAGGATTTCAAATCTTGTTAAATTGGAAAGTGTTGAGAGGATTTGGGCGTGTGGATTGCATGGGTTCATGGACCGAAGATGCAAGGGCATAATGGACCGAATGCATGGGCTGCATGGTGGGTCCGAGGCTAAGGTTTGAAGTAGAAACTGACTGAGCGAATCAGAGGCTGGCTAGTGAGTTCGAATCCAATGAGGTGCTAATTTTGGAGGTTTTCCTTCCTTCCGCCATTCATTTTTCACAACTTCCGCAACTCTTCAAGTAGTGCCTCCATACGAGGCTCATCATCGCGCTCATGAAAAAATGTAATGTCTACATGAAGATATTATGTCGGGTGGATTTAGGCTCCCTATATTGGATGAACTCTCTTCTCGAATGAAGTCTAAGAAAACGAAGGGGAAGACGACTGACAGCGCCTCAACAGGAGAAAGGGCTCCCGAAGTCTTGGTCTTGCCACTCCTGAAGAGTATAGGAAGAGGAAGGCTGGAGAGGCCGTGGAGGTCCTGGAGGATCCTAATTTTATAATGGTGAAGCTCCCAAGGAATTTAGCACCTACTAACAGAGCCCTATAACCTAGAAGACTAGCATATGTCGTATAATGGAATTAGAGTTCCAATGGTTTAACCCGATGTACCGTGAGCAATGGAAGCTCATATAGACATGTGGGTATTCGTTGGAGCGAATACTGAATGACTCACAGGCGATTCCTAATAGTTGGAAGTACACACCACCTTCAATAGGAATCTCCTCGAGTCGAGTAACATATGTGATCCTTTGACTATAGGATAACATTGATTTTGTGTGTGATCCTCCACACTTTGATGCCATATATGTCAGAGACCTTTCATGGTCCGATCGCTAGATGTTCGTTGGGTGTGGACCGATGCACTTGCTAATCAAGTGCGTATCAAGATATGATCTGTCGGCCCATATGTTTACCATAAGAGATTTCAGTATCCATAAGAGTAAGTCACGATTCTTAAGAGTTTGGCCAAAGTCGATCATCTAGGATGAATCACATATATCAGAAATAGTATTTTGATTAGTTGTAAAAAATCGTGGACATGTCTATATGAGATGTGCGCCTCGAAAACTTGACGGTGTAATCTATGTTTCCTAAGCACAACTCGGATAGCCTACGATGGAGGGATTGTTAAACATATCTGATGACCTCGACTTGTATAGTTCAAAAATCTTGTTTGTGTTCTTCATAATTTCGGAGGTGGCTGAATTGCGTACATATAAGCTAGGCTTATATGACGAACTTGTCTGGATTTAGAGATTCCCACAATATGAAGTGTAGTCTTTGAGCACTTGGGTAGCCGATAATGTTTGATAATAAATAATATTTGATATTATAATTATCGATTAAAATAATTAAGTGTTATTGGATAACATCAATTATTTAATTGGATTAATCCAAAATCACACAAAGACTTTGTTGTAATTTCATAAATATCTCTACCATTGGAGGATATTTTTGTAATTATAAATATGTAATAATACGTATTTGTCTTGATTTAATTAGATTAAATAAAAATGGTAGACATTTAACTAATCCATTAATGAAACTTTATCTTGATTTAATTGGATTAAATCACAGTGGTAGACAAAAGTGATTAATCACACCTAATTATACATATTTGGATAAATTAGATTAAGCCCACCTAAAAATTGATTATAACTTTTATTAATTAAAAATTGCATAAGTTTTGCTATAAAAGGCAAACTTGAGAAAGTTTAAACAAACAAGATTTATAAATATTAGCCTAAGTAAAAAAAAGTGTTTAGAGAAGTTTTGAAAGTTCTCTATAATATTTCAACAAGGAGAAATCAAGATTGGATCTTGGAATCAAGCTTGCTAGTAAGGGAATCAAGCTTGCTAGTATTGGAATCAAGATTGGATCTAACTTTGGAAGTTCTCTACAACATTTCAACAAAGAGAAGGAGATTGGATCGTGGAATCAATCTTATTAGGTGAGTTTGATCTTCTCTAAAGCTATGTTTTCATTAGTGAGTTGTTTTCATTAAAAAAGTATATAATGATGAATTATGTATTAGATACATTATAATATAACTTAATGTTGAAATTAGGGTAATGAATTGTGTATGTATGCTTTGGAAGTATAAACACAATATGCTTGTGATTGAGTCAAAATGTTTATGTTGGACATAAACATAAAATTAGAGTTTGAAACTCTAGATAAAAGCTTGGAGTTATTTCTACTATTCTAGAATCAATTGACAACCTTTGAGTGATATAGAATTGTTCACGAGTCACTTTATTGTGGGATTCTAATTTTATTTGTGTTTTGAATTCAAAATTTATACATGTGCATAATTAGAATAAATTTATATTTTTGTAAATATATTTGATATTTTGAAAAATATGATTTTGTTCTTTAACATGTGTTGATGTTAAAAATTAAATTTTGGGTATTTGAAAGTATTTAGGGAAAATTGAAAATAATTTAGGTTAAAAACTCAATTTCCAACAACTTTCTGGAAAGAGAGTGGAAGGAAATAAAAAAACAATAGAATTGCTTAATTGCGTATGTGCGGGCAATTGCTGCAAACAATATAATTGATTAATTGCGCATGTGCGCGCAATTGCTTGAAACAATTGCATGCGCATGCAATGCGCTGAAGCAATTATTGCAAGCAATTTCTTCAAGCGCTTGCATGCGCTCTTGGCGCATGTAACACACATTAAAACTTATTTTCTCCTGTTTTTGAGTTTTCAAATTCAGATTCAGCCCCGATTTTTTTCCTATACACTCATAATGGAATATAGTATTCTATTAAATTATTTAAAAATACACTCATGTTTGATATCTACAGGTTATACCCATTTCTGCTGCGGGGGCACCAATTCGATCCTATGAGTCCCATATCTGCCCCAACATATGGAGGATGCTTCTCATTGGGTAGGGTGAGTGAGGACTGTGATTGGATGAGCTTGGAAGTATGGGTGGAGATTCTGGGCCGACAGGATCAGGGCTAGGGCGAGTTTTTCTAACTGAGTATATCTAGTCTCGGCATCCAGCAGTGCCTTACTCACATAGTAGACTGGAAGCTGCTTCCATTCTTCTTCTTAAACCAATACTCCACTAACTGCGTGTGTAGACACTGCATTTTTTCATAAAGCCCAGTGATGAGCCTCGTATGGAGGCACTACCCAATAAGTCGCGGAAGTCGCGGGAAACGAATGCCTGAAGAGAAAATTCAAAAATTTATACCTTATCAAATTTAACACATTTGTTTAGCCTCAGGTTCGCTTAGTTGATCTCTGTTTTATATATTAGCCTCGGCCCAAAACCCCCGCAACCCATAAAATCCCACATACTCATACACACCTATCCAAAACACATGCAACCCTTTTAGGCCCACACACCCAAGCCCAATCCAAGACATTTTAATCACATGCAAAACATGTCAAAATCCCTCCAAATCACTTTCCAATTAAAAATATTGTGAATCCAATCCCCACCAAAATTACAGAAATTCTTTCCCTAAATAACTTAATAAAATACATCCATTTTTTATATGATTTATTTCCTTACTTGAGAAACCCTAGCACACCATTATAAAAACATAACACTATCATTCCCTAGCTCTCTATCTTTCCCTTAGACTCACACGGCCTCCCTCTCTCCTCTCTCTTTAAACAACTCTCGGCAGTACACAAAACATAGAAAACAAAAGACAAAACCCTAATCTCTCATATCTCTCTTCTACCTCTCTCACGCTCTCTCATCTCTCTTGCCACTCACAAACACACACGTCAAAAACCCTAAACTAATAACCACACACTCGGCCACTCTCTCCACTCACTCGTCACTCTCTTTCTCATTGAAGCCAAACAATAAAGCCAGCCCCTCCCCTAGATACTCACGACAACTCAGCAGTGACCAAAACCAAATCCACGTGAAACAACATGGAGCCATAAACACACAAATCAACGCACACACAACAACTAAACACACTCGGCAACCCTAACAAACTCCCTTAAACACACGCACACCTTCAACACGCACAGAGACCACTCACTCACACACACAGACCACTCACCCAAAACCAATACACAAAACAGAACACTCTTTCGACTCTTATCTCTCTCTCATTCGGTAACACAGCTGTAGGCACTGCATTTTTACACATAAGACCCGATGATGAGCCTCATTTGGAGGCACTACCTTTTGAGTCACGGAAGCCGCGGGAAACGGATATCGGAAGGGGAAATTCAGAATAAACAAGCTCACTGTCTTCGTTGGTGCTGCGTTCGTTACTTCGTTCGAACGGGAAACAGATTGCGGGCGTTCGTGTAGCGTTCGAGGGAGCGTTCGAACGGTGTCGGTAATTCTGGTTTTGCTGCTAGCCTCACGCCCAGCCCATTTAGCCCCCCCAAAGCCCATAAAACACATCCCAAATTAAATAAATAAATATTAAATTAAATATTAAACATTAAATAAAATATTTAAACCATTTACCAATTAAAATAAACAATTACCAACTTAAACTAAAATCATGCCTAAATTAAACAATCACATACTAAACTAAAAAGAAGATATGCCTAATTAAAATCAATCTTAACCAATTAAAGCCAATCATATATTTGACTTCCTAATCTAATAAGATATTTACCAATATAAAATATTTGTATTCCTAACCAACACAAATTAAATATTGCAACTTCCTAAATTAAAATATCTTGTCCCCCCTCAATCTTGTGTATGCCTTTCTCACCTCCTAATTTGGAAACAAGATCCCTTCCCTTGTCAACCCTAGCCATTCTCTATATAAACAACCCCTAACCAAGGCCATTCCTCTCCTTCAGACAACACAAATCACACCCGAACTCTCTCGAAATCTCTCTAGACTCTCTCTACACACCCAAGACTAAACGAGCAAGCAAGAGAAAACACTTCACACATACACAAGAAAGAAAACAAAGAACCCAACCACCATAGCCGAATCCAAAACACTTACAACCACCATAGCCGAATCCAAAACACACCAAACTCACCCATAGCCGAACCCTAAAACACGCCTAACAACCTCCTAGATTACCTTAAAACAGTAACATAAAAAACTGCATAGATAAATCTTAAGAATAACCATATATAATTGCACTAAGAACCCACACAAACTTGGAATAGTTCTTTGAAAACGTTGAAACAGGTAGCCCGTGCAGTGAGCAGCAACACATGAGCCGAATAGGAGCAGAACGGAGTTCGAATCGTAAGCAAAGCAGCGAAACAAAAAGTTGCGGAGCTTTACCCCCCTTTCGATCTTCGTGGAACGTGAGTCCGAGAGACGGCTTAAAAGGTTAGACCTGAGGGTATCTTTCACACTTATTCTCATTTTACTTTCTGGTCATTTATTTTGATTATATTTTCTGTATTTGTGGTATCTGTTGTGTGTATGATGTATGTTGTGGGTATTGGATGAATGAGAGATGTGTCAACTCTCGCGGTATATCGGATGGAAACCCGGACATAAATTTCATAGCCGATTCCGAATGGACGGTAATATGATCTGTACTCGGGCCACAACTCCACGTACCGCTTGGGTAAACGGCACCATCTTTCTTTTGTTGTGTTGCTCTTGTTTATTTAGTTTGCTTACTTGAATTCAATATGTCGTTAGTTATGCATGATTCAACCAAGCGCATGGGCTTAGTGAGTTAGTCCAAAGGTCCTCCATTTAGGAGACAAAGAGCCGAAAAGGCCACCTTCGTGACACTACTTCACCGCGCCGGTTGATGTATGTTCGGTTGGACGCGAGATACGTTCAATCGGGCATACTTAGTTTGATATTATTATCTTTATTTTCGTATGTATAAGTCAATCGAGCGCATGGGCTTAGTAAGTGTGTTGTGAGATCCCCTATGGGGAGGGGCTAAAAGCCCTTTACCACGATGCTTTGCCGCGCCGGTTGATGTGTGTTCAGATTGGATGTAAGATGTGTTCAATCGGGCATACTTGGTTGATATGATTGGTTCTATTCTTGTATGTGTGATGTGCGCATGGGCTTAGTATGTTGGTCTAAAGGTCCTCTCTTTGAGAGATCAAGAGCCCCAAAAGGTCACCTTTACGGCAGTGCTTCGCCGCGCCCTTTTATTTTCTGTTTATGTATTACATCCTATTTCACGCATCAGGTCCGTGTCCGTTCGAACGCGTTCACGAACGCAACTCGAACGCGCATACATTTTGCCTTATCATGCATCAGGTCTCATTTCCGTTCGAACGCGTTAACAAACGCCATACGAACATGAGCATTCTGTTTCATTTCCGTTCGAACGCGTTTACGAACGCTACTCGAACGTGAGCATTCTGTTTCATTTCCGTTCGAACGCGTTTACGAACGCTACACGAACGTGAGCATTCTGTTTCATTTCCGTTCGAACGCGTTTACGAACGCTACACGAACGTGCACACACCTGAACTGAGTCTGTCTTATTATATTCATGCATATTGTCTATTGATTGATCTTTCTTATGCAAATGTGTCAATGTATTACAATTCGTATGCTTATGTCATGATAACACTTGAGTATTATTTCTCGCGGTATATCGGATGGAAACCCAGACGTAAATTCCGTAGCCGATTCCGAATGGACGGTAGTGCGGTCTGTACTTGGGCTACAATTCCACGTACCGCTTGGAAAAGTGCCCATATGTGTGCTTGTATGGTCCATATGGTGCTTGTGTTTTCCTGAATGTGATATGTAAATTAAGTTGTATGTTCGCTACTATCTTGATATATGTTAAGCATGCAACTTTAAATATGAGATATATGTAAAAGCGTACACATAAGTTTTATTTTGCATATGAGAATTTAGAAGCATGATACTATTGGAAATAAGTGTTACTTAAGCTTAGTTAAATTATTACATGAATCCTTTCATTACCAGTGACATAAGTAAGGGACCATTCCGAACCCAACGGTTTGAGGTCTTCCCTTGCGAGGGGTGAGTGCGGCCTTAAATCTTTGTCCCGGTTCACACCGGGTGGCGACTCCATGTTATGTAATCCTTCCCAACTAGGCCGCGAGCCTAGGAACGGCATCGCCCAGGTCCTGTTGTCCACAGTCTGGCGACTCCACTGGGGATAGAGAATCGGCCCCGAAATATTATCTTGTAATGTTTGGATTTATGTTCTAATTGACCGTGTCTATAGTGGATGAAATGGGGGTTTAATCGAAGGCATTTTTAGGCTAGGTAATGGTTTGGTGTCTTCCTTCACTCACTACCTTTCTAGAAGGAAAAGCTGTGAAAGCACCTAGATAGCCATCTACTTGTAGCCTATTGTGATGGACTAATTTGGAGGACTCGTTGTTTATTCCTGACACCAAGCGATAAGAGCCTAAGAGGCTTGGGTATTTAAGTGAGCCTCGCTCCACCTTCCCTATGGGGAATCTACAACGAGAAATCCATTTGACAGTCCGTCACACACCATAGCTCATTGGCACGTACCTTAGTGTATAAAAAAGGGTGCGCTCACTTGGTTGCTCGAACCCTTGAGTGGGGAGACCTAGTTGTGGGCCATCCTTCGCCGATGAGAGCCTTTGTCTATACTCTTGCTAACCCACCCATAGACCGGTTTGTATGGTTAAAGTAACAATTATTTCCTTGAGTATGTGCTTGTGGACCATCCTCATTTGGATGCAGTTGGACTATTGTTAGGAATGCGGGCTTGCTGGGCCATTTAAACTGGGGCAAGTTCATACAGTATGACTATTAGGCCCAAAGCTTCTGAAATGTTGATGGGCCATTATGTAAAAATTGTTATGTTATGTTTGCATTATCTCTCTTCTATGCTTGTTTGGGAACATCATCGTTTGGATTCATTTGGACTATTTCTCATAAGATATGGGCTTGTTGGGCCATTTAAACTGGGACAAGAAAGAACGTATTTTATGACGATTGGGCTGAAGGATTCTTAAGTGTTGATGAGCCACCTTGTGATTGTGTTCGGAATGCTACCATTTGGATTTAGTTGGGCTCCTTGTCATGGGATGTGAACTCGTTGGGCCATTTAAACTGGGGCAAGTTCGTACCTTATGACAATTAGCCCAAAAGCTCCTAAAATGATAACGGGCCGATTTGTTTGAAGATTTTAGTTGATTCAATATGTTATATACGTTACATGCATCTCATGCACCCCATGCATACATACATCATGCTAACCCTTGTGTTCTGAAAGCCATAATAGATTCCCTTTGGGTTAGGGAAAATGGAAGACTCACCAAAATACTGGGAACAGACATGAGTGGATCAGATATTGGGGTATCCCGTATGGATCAGTTGGAAAACGGTCTCGCCAAGGTCACTGAACAGTTGCAAGCCTTGACTACTGCCATGACAAATATGGATGTGCCCCGTGTTGGGGGAAATGCTGAGAATGTAAGGCGCGATGAGCCTTCGAATGGGTTGGGGGATGATATCCCCACTTTTGATGATGACATGGCAGAGTATGCCACAGGCAAAGTGATTGGGTCTCAGGCAGAATTTCAGAAGCTTCGGGATCAAGTTGAAACAGTTGCCCGCAAAATGAGGGGTAAAAATGAAGAATTGTTAGATTATGGGGCAATGACCTTCGGAGAACAACTGCCAGCTCAGCTCAGTTAAAATGCCGGACCTGGCCAAGTTTAATGGGAATGGAGACCCAAGAGTCCATCTACAGCAATATGTCTCAGTCATGAGTTCAGTGGGCCTATCACATCAGCGCAAGTCCAAAAGATGTTTGGGATGTCACTCGAGGGGGCTCCTGTGGTTTGGTATCATAGCCTTGAGAAGAAGGTTAAGGAAGATTGGAGGGAACTAGCTGATGCTTTTCTGAAGCAATATGTTACAGACTTAGAGATTGATTTGTCACTTCGTGATTTGGAGAACACTAAGCAGAAGCCAGAAGAAAGCTTCAAGGAGTATGTAGACCGCTGGAGAAGCCAGCTCCTGAAAATGCAGACTCGGCCCTCTGAGAAAGACCAGATTAAAATGATCATCAAGGGCACTAAGCCCTCGATCTATGGCAAGTTGAGGAGGATGACTTCAATGATTACGGATTTCCGACAGCTAAGGGAAACTGTCATGGACATTGAAGAAGAAGAGGCCGAGAACCGGAAGTTTTATGGCCAGAATATGAGGAATTTTGGGGGGCATTATGAGACAAGGCCCACTACTGTCGAGGTTGCCGCCATCAGAAATAGGCGATTTTCCAACCTTGGCAGGCCTCTATCGAAGGTGTTTGAAAAGTTGAAGATGCAAGGACTCCTGAAACCCTTGGAACCTAACCACTTCCAAGCCCTGTACCCCACTACCTTGACTTAAACTTATTCTGTTACTTCCACCAACAAAAGGGTCACGAAACTGACAATTGCCCCCGCCTTAGGCATGAGATCCAAAACCTCATTGACACCCACAAAATACCTGACCCAGAAAGAGAACAACCAATGCACACAGAAATCCCCTACTTACATGATCAACTCTGGCCTACCCGAAACCCTTGTCCTCCAGGCTCTCAACCACTCAGCTTCATTCATTGGGATAAGGGATGACAATGATGAAGAACCATAGGCTGAGGAAGAAGGCACTGCTGTTTCCCCAAGTTTATCTTGCATTTTTAATAAAGACATTGATTTTGTTTGCTTGTTCGGACCTTTTCTCAACAATAATAAAGAAGTTCATTTCGCTCACTTGCCTAAATCTCCACTTCTCAACTTGCAACATGAGTGCATGTGACAAACAATTCAATCTTGGTATTAAGATGCTCAAAACACGGGGGATCCTCAGAAAAAGCAAGCAGAAAGGATAAGTTAGCCGTTCAGAAATTGGGAAATGAGGACAGTGAGATTTAAACTTGGAAAGGAATGAGTACATCGAGCCAGTCAACGAAGATAGAATGAAGTAGTTCTTTGCATAAGAAAGAGAAGACCGAGCAGTCACCAAGAGAATTGGCAGAAGACCTAACCTAACGGGATAAGAAACTTATGCATGCATACACGTGACATACTTTGCATTCTCTTGTGTTTGTTTGGTTTTGTATTCACAGGTTTTGAAGCAGAAAGAGAGAAAGTGGCAAAGACAAGCTAATCAGAAACAGCGACAGCATTGTATCAGTCTGGGGGCGAGGCCCGTATCAGCATGAATCCCAGGGCCGAGGCCCACATACAGCGCTGTTCGGGAACAAAACCCAACACTCAACAATTCAGGGAACAAGACCCTCAGCTCAAAATGGGAACAAGACCCACGGGAACAAAACCCAACACTCAACAATTCAGGGAACAAGACCCTCAGCTCAAAATGGGAACAAGACCCCGGAACAAAACCAACACTCACAATTCAGGGAACAAGACCCTCAGCACAAAATGGGAACAAGACCCACGGGAACAAAACCCAACACTCAACAATTCAGGGAACAAGACCCTCAGCTCAAAATGGGTAAAAGACCCACGGGAACAAAACCCAACACTCAACAATTCAGGGAACAAGACCCTCAGCTCAAAATGGGAACAAGACCCACGGGAACAAAACCCAACACTCAACAATTCAGGGAACAAGACCCTCAGCTCAAAATGGGAACGAGACCCACGGGAACAAAACCCAACACTCAACAATTCAGGGAACAAGACCCTCTGCTCAAAATGGGAACAAGACCCATGGGAACAAAACCCACCACTGAACAATTCAGGGAAAAAAGACCCTCAGCTCAAAATGGGAACAAGACCCTCAGCTCACTTCGGGAATGAACCAGGGGTCGCAGCACCTCACCACCAAATCAACGCAACACAATACATGGAAAGTCAAGTGGCAGCTGGCGAGCCAGGTAAGTAGAAATGCATTGCATAACTTTGATAGGATTGTCACTGTTGCACATTACACAAGTCCCATCAAAGTGGGGGCAACTGTAGGCACTGCATTTTTACACATAAGACCCGATGATGAGCCTCATTTGGAGGCACTACCTTTTGAGTCACGGAAGCCGCGGGAAACGGATATCGGAAGGGGAAATTCAGAATAAACAAGCTCACTGTCTTCGTTGGTGCTGCGTTCGTTACTTCGTTCGAACGGGAAACAGATTGCGGGCGTTCGTGTAGCGTTCGAGGGAGCGTTCGAACGGTGTCGGTAATTCTGGTTTTGCTGCTAGCCTCACGCCCAGCCCATTTAGCCCCCCAAAGCCCATAAAACACATCCCAAATTAAATAAATAAAATTAAATTAAATATTAAACATTAAATAAAATATTTAACCATTTACCAATTAAAATAAACAATTACCAACTTAAACTAAAATCATGCCTAAATTAAACAAATCACATACTAAACTAAAAAGAAGATATGCCTAATTAAAATCAATCTTAACCAATTAAAGCCAATCATATATTTGACTTCCTAATCTAATAAGATATTTACCAATATAAAATATTTGTATTCCTAAACCAACACAAATTAAATTGCAACTTCCTAAATTAAAATATCTTGTCCCCCCTCAATCTTGTGTATGCCTTTCTCACCTCTCCTAATTTGGAAACAAGATCCCTTCCCTTGTCAACCCTAGCCATTCTCTATATAAACAACCCCTAACCAAGGCCATTCCTCTCCTTCAGACAACACAAATCACACCCAAACTCTCTCGAAATCTCTCTAGACTCTCTCTACACACCCAAGACTAAACGAGCAAGCAAAGAAAACACTTCACACATACACAAGAAAGAAAACAAAGAACCCAACCACCATAGCCGAATCCAAAACACTTACAACCACCATAGCCGAATCCAAAACACACCAAACTCACCCATAGCCGAACCCTAAAACACGCCTAACAACCTCCTAGATTACCTTAAAAAGTAACATAAAAAACAAAAACTGCATAGATAAATCTTAAGAATAACCATATATTGCACTAAGAACCCACACAAACTTGGAATAGTTCTTTGAAAACGTTGAAACAGGTAGCCCGTGCAGTGAGCAGCAAAAACAGGAGCCGAATAGGAGCAGAACGGAGTTCGAATCGTAAGCAAAGCAGCGAAACAGTGAGCTAGGACGTTGAACCAGCGGACCAGAAAAAGTTGCGGAGCTTTACCCCCTTTCGATCTTCGTGGAACGTGAGTCCGAGAGACGGCTTAAAAGGTTAGACCTGAGGGTATCTTTCACACTTATTCTCATTTTACTTTCTGGTCATTTATTTTGATTATATTTTCTGTATTTGTGGTATCTGTTGTGTGTATGATGTATGTTGTGGGTATTGGATGAATGAGAGATGTGTCAACTCTCGCGGTATATCGGATGGAAACCCGGACATAAATTTCATAGCCGATTCCGAATGGACGGTAATATGATCTGTACTCGGGCCACAACTCCACGTACCGCTTGGGTAAACGGCACCATCTTTCTTTTGTTGTGTTGCTCTTGTTTATTTAGTTTGCTTACTTGAATTCAATATGTCGTTAGTTATGCATGATTCAACCAAGCGCATGGGCTTAGTGAGTTAGTCCAAAGGTCCTCCATTTAGGAGACAAAGAGCCGAAAAGGCCACCTTCGTGACACTACTTCTCGCCGCGCCGGTTGATGTATGTTCGGTTGGACGCGAGATACGTTCAATCGGGCATACTTAGTTTGATATTATTATCTTTATTTTCGTATGTATAAGTCAATCGAGCGCATGGGCTTAGTAAGTGTGTTGTGAGATCCCCTATGGGGAGGGGCTAAAAGCCCTTTACCACGATGCTTTGCCGCGCCGGTTGATGTGTGTTCAGATTGGATGTAAGATGTGTTCAATCGGGCATACTTGGTTGATATGATTGGTTCTATTCTTGTATGTGTGATGTGACGCGCATGGGCTTAGTATGTTGGTCTAAAGGTCCTCTCTTTGAGAGATCAAGAGCCCCAAAAGGTCACCTTTACGGCAGTGCTTCGCCGCGCCCCTTTATTTTCTTTTATGTATTGCATCCTATTTCATGCATCAGGTCCGTGTCCGTTCGAACGCGTTCACGAACGCAACTCGAACGCGCATACATTTTGCCTTATCATGCATCAGGTCTCATTTCCGTTCGAACGCGTTAACAAACGCCATACGAACGTGAGCATTCTGTTTCATTTCCGTTCGAACGCGTTTACGAACGCTACTCGAACGTGAGCATTCTGTTTCATTTCCGTTCGAACGCGTTTACGAACGCTACTCGAACGTGAGCATTCTGTTTCATTTCCGTTCGAACGCGTTTACGAACGCTACACGAACGTGCACACACTGAACTGAGTCTGTCTTATTATATTCATGCATAATTGTCTATTGATTGATCTTTCTTATGCAAATGTGTCAATGTATTACAATTCGTATGCTTATGTCATGATAACACTTGAGTATTATTTCTCGCGGTATATCGGATGGAAACCCAGACGTAAATTCCGTAGCCGATTCCGAATGGACGGTAGTGCGGTCTGTACTTGGGCTACAATTCCACGTACCGCTTGGAAAAGTGCCCATATGTGTGCTTGTATGGTCCATATGTGTGCTTGTGTTTTCCTGAATGTGATATGTAAATTAAGTTGTATGTTCGCTGCTATCTTGATATATGTTAAGCATGCAATTTAAATATGAGATATATGTAAAAGCGTACACATAAGTTTTATTTTGCATATGAGAATTTAGAAGCATGATACTATTGGAAATAAGTGTTACTTAAGCTTAGTTAAATTATTACATGAATCCTTTCATTACAAGTGACATAAGTAAGGGACCATTCCGAACCCAACGGTTTGAGGTCTTCCCTTGCGAGGGGTGAGTGCGGCCTTAAATCTTTGTCCCGGTTCACACCGGGTGGCGACTCCATGTTATGTAATCCTTCCCAACTAGGCCGCGAGCCTAGGAACGGCGTCGCCCAGGTCCTGTTGTCCACAGTCTGGCGACTCCACTGGGGATAGAAATCGGCCCCGAAATATTATCTTGTAATGTTTGGATTTATGTTCTAATTGACCGTGTCTATAGTGGATAAAGGGGGTTTAATCGAAGGCATTTTTAGGCTAGGTAATGGTTTGGTGTCTTCCTTCACTCACTACCTTTCTAGAAGGAAAAGCTGTGAAGCACCTAGATAGCCATCTACTTGTAGCCTATTGTGATGGACTAATTTGGAGGACTCGTTGTTTATTCCTGACAACCAAGCGATAAGAGCCTAAGAGGCTTGGGTATTTAAGTGAGCCTCGCTCCACCTTCCCTATGGGGAATCTACAACGAGAAATCCATTTGACAGTCCGTCACACACCATAGCTCATTGGCACGTACCTTAGTGTATAAAAAAGGGTGCGCTCACTTGGTTGCTCGAACCCTTGAGTGGGGAGACCTAGTTGTGGGCCATCCTTCGCCGATGAGAGCCTTTGTCTATACTCTTGCTAACCCACCCATAGACCGGTTTGTATGGTTAAAGTAACAATTATTTCCTTGAGTATGTGCTTGTGGACCATCCTCATTTGGATGCAGTTGGACTATTGTTAGGAATGCGGGCTTGCTGGGCCATTTAAACTGGGGCAAGTTCATACAGTATGACTATTAGGCCCAAAGCTTCTGAAATGTTGATGGGCCATTATGTAAAAATTGTTATGTTATGTTTGCATTATCTCTCTTCTATGCTTGTGTTTGGGAACATCATCGTTTGGATTCATTTGGACTATTTCTCATAAGATATGGGCTTGTTGGGCCATTTAAACTGGGACAAGAACGTATTTTATGACGATTGGGCTGAAGGATTCTAAGTGTTGATGAGCCACCTTGTGATTGTGTTCGGAATGCTACCATTTGGATTTAGTTGGGCTCCTTGTCATGGATGTGAACTCGTTGGGCCATTTAAACTGGGGCAAGTTCGTACCTTATGACAATTAGCCCAAAAGCTCCTAAAATGATAACGGCCGATTTGTTGAAGATTTTAGTTGATTCAATATGTTATATACGTTACATGCATCTCATGCACCCCATGCATACATACATCATGCTAACCCTTGTGTTCTGAAAGCCATAATAGATTCCCTTGTGGGTTAGGGAAAATGGAAGACTCACCAAAATACTGGGAACAGACATGAGTGGATCAGATATTGGGGTATCCCGTATGGATCAGTTGGAAAACGGTCTCGCCAAGGTCACTGAACAGTTGCAAGCCTTGACTACTGCCATGACAAATATGGATGTGCCCCGTGTTGGGGGAAATGCTGAGAATGTAAGGCGCGATGAGCTTCGAATGGGTTGGGGGATGATATCCCCACTTTTGATGATGACATGGCAGAGTATGCCACAGGCAAGTGATTGGGTCTCAGGCAGAATTTCAGAAGCTTCGGGATCAAGTTGAAACAGTTGCCCGCAAAATGAGGGGTAAAAATGAAGAATTGTTAGATTATGGGGCAATGACCTTCGGAGAACAACTGCCAGCTCAGTTTAAAATGCCGGACCTGGCCAAGTTTAATGGGAATGGAGACCCAAGAGTCCATCTACAGCAATATGTCTCAGTCATGAGTTCAGTGGGCCTATCACAGCGCCAAGTCCAAAAGATGTTTGGGATGTCACTCGAGGGGGCTCCTGTGGTTTGGTATCATAGCCTTGAGAAGAAGGTTAAGGAAGATTGGAGGGAACTAGCTGATGCTTTTCTGAAGCAATATGTTACAGACTTAGAGATTGATTTGTCACTTCGTGATTTGGAGAACACTAAGCAGAAGCCAGAAGAAAGCTTCAAGGAGTATGTAGACCGCTGGAGAAGCCAGCTCCTGAAAATGCAGACTCGGCCCTCTGAGAAAGACCAGATTAAAATGATCATCAGGGCACTAAGCCCTCGATCTATGGCAAGTTGAGGAGGATGACTTCATGATTACGGATTTCCGACAGCTAAGGGAAACTGTCATGGACATTGAAGAAGAAGAGGCCGAGAACCGGAAGTTTTATGGCCAGAATATGAGGAATTTTGGGGGGCATTATGAGACAAGGCCCACTACTGTCGAGGTTGCCGCCATCAGAAATAGGCGATTTTCCAACCTTGGCAGGCCTCTATCGAAGGTGTTTGAAAAGTTGAAGATGCAAGGACTCCTGAAACCCTTGGAACCTAAACCACTTCCAAGCCCTGTACCCCACTACCTTGACTTAAACTTATTCTGTTACTTCCACCAACAAAAGGGTCACGAAACTGACAATTGCCCCCGCCTTAGGCATGAGATCCAAGACCTCATTGACACCCACAAAATACCTGACCCAGAAAGAGAACAACCCAATGCACACAGAAATCCCCTACCTAACTACATGATCAACTCTGGCCTACCCGAAACCCTTGTCCTCCAGGCTCTCAACCACTCAGCTTCATTCATTGGGATAAGGGATGACAATGATGAAGAACCATAGGCTGAGGAAGAAGGCACTGCTGTTTCCCTAGTTTATCTTGCATTTTTAATAAAGACATTGATTTTGTTTGCTTGTTCGGACCTTTTCTCAACAATAATAAAGAAGTTCATTTCGCTCACTTGCCTGAATCTCCACTTCTCAACTTGCAACATGAGTGCATGTGACAAAAGCATTCAATCTTGGTATTAAGATGCTCAAAACACGGGGGATCCTCAGAAAAAGCAAGCAGAAAGGATAAGTTAGCCGTTCAGAAATTGGGAAATGAGGACAGTGAGATTGTCAAACTTGGAAAGGAATGAGTACATCGAGCCAGTCAACGAAGATAGAATGAAGTAGTTCTTTGCATAAGAAAGAGAAGACCGAGCAGTCACCAAGAGAATTGGCAGAAGACCTAACCTAACGGGATAAGAAACTTATGCATGCATACACGTGACATACTTTGCATTCTCTTGTGTTTGTTTGGTTTTGTATTCACAGGTTTTAAGCAGAAAGAGAGAAAGTGGCAAAGACAAGCTAATCAGAACAAAGACGACAGCATTGTATCAGTCTGGGGGCGAGGCCCGTATCAGCATGAATCCCAGGGCCGAGGCCCACATACAGCGCTGTTCGGGAACAAAACCCAACACTCAACAATTCAGGGAACAGACCCTCAGCTCAAAATGGGAACAAGACCCACGGGAACAAAACCCAACACTCAACAATTCAGGGAACAAGACCCTCAGCTCAAAATGGGAACAAGACCCACGGGAACAAAACCCAACACTCAACAATTCAGGGAACAAGACTCTCATCTCTCGCCATCAAACACAAACCCTTGAAACAAATCAGCCACAACCGAAGCCACATAAACCAAAGTTAACGACAACACATATCACCTGCCACAAAAAATAGCCCTAAGCCGAATCATCATCAAGCCAAAGCAGCAGCCCCTCCACAAACAAATAAGAAAAAAATGGAATAAACTGAGAACCACCAAACACTAAACACGTCAAACAACACCCTTCACAAAAATAACACACACACGACAAACCCTATAACCAACTGACCAGATCAAATACAAACAAACAAAACCAAATACCTCACACTGACCGAAACAAACAAAAACACAAACCCTTCAAACCAGCCTCAAAATCTAGAAGAAATCAACCCTCAAGTCACAAAAAAATCACACAAAACCAGTGAGCAAACAACCCCCTAAACCACCGAACAATCAGTCCAAAAATAGTCCCAAGATCACTCAAAATAGTAAGCCAAAACCACAGAAAAATAGCAAAGAAAACAAAGAAAATAACAGCCCAAAACAGCGAAAACAACAAATCAGCGAACCAAAAAAAAAATAGCGGAGCATTAACCCTTCCGGCGACGTCTCGACGCACTCCGGAGAAGCGACTTAAAAAGTAAGTCCTGAGGGCCCCTTTCTTTAATATTTTGTTATTTAATTTTTTTGTTCATTTATTGTTTGTGTTTAGTATTCCGCTATTTACTTTATGCCTGTTACTTCATTATTTATTTGTTTATCGCTGATTGTTAATGCGCATGGGCTATTTACATCGGATTAAAGGTCCCCCCCATTTGCGGGAAATAACTGAGGGCAGCCTTTACCATGATATTTTACCGCGTCTGATGAGGTATGCTTGGTTGGATGTGAAATACGTCCAACCGGGTATACAAGATCCCATATAGATGTCGGCCAAGGCTCTTGGTCGCATCTATTTTCTTTTATTCCGTTATACATTTCTTGTTGTTCCTTTATTTATTTATGCAACGTTATTTAGTGCGCATGAGCTACTTACGTCGGATTAAAGGTCACGCAATTTGCGGGAAATGCCTGAAGGCGGCCTTTGCCACGATATTTTGCCGCACCCGATGAGGTATGCTTGGTTGGATGTGAAATACGTCCAATCGGGCATACAAGATCCCATATAGATGTCGGCCAAGTCTCCTGGTCGCATCTCTTTTCTTTTATTCCGTTATTCATTTCTTTTTGTTCCATTATTTATTTATTCATCGTGATTTAGTGCGCATGAGCTACTTACATCGGATTAAAGGTCACCCAATTTGCGGGAAATGCCTAAAGGCAGCCTTTACCATGATATTTTACCGCACCGAACGAGGTATGCTTGGTTGGATGTGAAATACGTCCAACCAGGCATACAAGATCCCATATAGATGATAATGAGTCGATTTGTGTTTGGGCCCCCTATCATTTGAAGTTGTTTAGCCACCTTATCGTAAAATTGTAAACATGTTGGGCCTTTTCAACTGGAACACGTTTACAACTCGCGATAATCTGATTGAATACTTTAAAATGATAATGGGCCAACTTGTATGAAAACCTTGATGGGCTTAGAAAGTCCAAACATGATCTAAATATGCCAGGAGCATGAGTCCGATGTCTGCACTGGCTTTCATCAAGAAAGGATACGCCTTGTTACGGCATATTTACATACTTTTGGATGCTTCCAAGTTCATCCCTATGACCATGATTACCGAAGGCCCAGTTCATCATTTCTAGACAATGACACGATCCCCATAATAGGCTTAGTCGATATTTTAAATGGGCGGTCTTTGTCTTTTACCGATGGAAAAGGACTAAGGTAGCCAAAGTTCACCCATGTAGCATAGGAGAGAATGATTTTGTGTACCCACATCGGTGCACAAAATAAGCCATACCTAGGGAAGAAATGGACTTAGCACGAGTGTGGGAGGAATAAGGTTGGAAGGATATATGTTGTTTTGATAACCACACGCATCACATGAATCTCATGCATACACGTATCATGTTAACCCCGTGTCTTGAAAGCCATCATAAATATCCATTGGGTTAGAGAAGAAAAAAGACTTGTCAAGAAGAGTTTAGCAAACATGGATATCGGGGAAGAGGAAGCCGAGAAACAAAAAAAAAATTACGGCAAGAATAAAAAGACCATTGGGGGCCTTCAGGAACCATGTCCGCTACTGTTGAGGTCGCTGCCGTTAGAAACAAGCGATTCTCCAATCTTGGTAGACCTTTGTCAAAGGTGTTTGAAAAGCTGAAGATGCAAGGACTCATAGAACCCTTAGAGCCTAAACCACTTCCAAACCATGTGCCACCCAACCTCGACCTAAGCCTATATTGTCACTTCCATCAGAGAAAAGGCCACGAAATTGACAACTGCACCCGCCTTAGACATGAGATCCAAAACCTCATTGACGCTCATAAGATACCTGAACTAGAAGAGAAAAACCCAACACCCACGGAAACCCTTTACCCAACTACCACTCCGTTCCACCACCAACCTACATGATCAACTCCAGCCTACCCGAAAGCTTTGTCCTCCGAACCTTCAACCACCAAGCTTCCTGCATGGGGATATGGGACAACAGTAGTGAAGATGAAATAGAGTAGGGGATAGAATCCTAGGAAAACTTCTTGAGCAGTGAAAAAGAGAAGGATTAATAGAAAGAAGAACTACAACAGTTGGAGAATCTGACGCTCGAAGAAAGCAAGAAGACGGAAGAAGACGAGGCTGAAGATGACGAATACGTTTATTTTTGTAATCCTGCATTTATTAATCATAAAGACATTGTTTTTCTTACTTGCTCGAGTCTTTTCAGTTTACATCATAACATGCATGACATGAGCGTATTTGACACTAATTCGACAAAGACAAAGACAAAGACAGTTAACTTTGGTACATGTGAAAACCCCCAAGGGAATTTCAATTGCAAGTGAGAAGCGGAATATAATTGACAGAAGAAAATTGTAAGCAGGCCCATGGGGCGACCAAAGACATTTATAGGCGAAGGGCGCGAAAGAGTACAAGGAAGGTCTAACCCATCGGAATAGGGAATGCATCCATGCATACATACATACACGTCATATATATGCAATTTTTGTTTTGTGTTTGCAGGCTTTGAAGAAAAGTAAGAGCGTCAAGGACGAAGAACTCCAAGGATGGAAAACAACCTCGAGGATGAGGACGGATCAGTGGGCGAAGTGCCACACCACATTATCAGCAGTTAAAGAAAGAATCATAGAGGTCGAGGCACCTTATCCAAAAAAAAGAGAAAAAAAAGGAAAAAAAATCTCAAGTGGATCAAAGAGCCAAGAGGGCCAAAGAACCGTCAACTCAACAAGTAACGGTTCGAAAATGAACCATCATCTCTCATCAGTAATGGTTCGGAAATAAACCACCATCTCTCAACAAGGAACGGTTCGGAAATGGACCACCTCTCAAGTAACGGTTCGGAAATGAACCATCTCTCATCAATAAAGGTTCAAAAATGAACCATCTCTCATCAGTAACGGTTCGGAAATAAACCACCTCACATCAGTAACAATTCGGAAATGGACCACTATCTCACATCAGTAACGGTTCAGAAATGGACCATCTCTCATCAGTAACGGTTCGGAAATGAACCATCTCATATCAGTAACAGTTTGGAAACAAACCACTACCTCACATCAGTAACTGTTCAGAAATGAACCACCACCACACATAAGTAACGGTTCTGAAATGAACCATCATCTCTAATCAGTAATGGTTCGGAAATGAACCATCTCTTATCAGTAACGGTTCGGAAATGAACCATCTCACATCAGTAACGGTTCAAAAATGAACCATCTCAACTCAAGTAACGGTTCAAAAATGAACCATCTCTCATCAAGTAACGGTTTGGGAATGAACCACCTCAACTCAAGTAACGGTTCAAAAATAAACAATCTCTCATCAAGTAACGGTTCGGGAATGAACCACCTCAAATCAAGTAATGGTTCAAAAATAAACCATCTTTCATCAAGTAACGGTTCGGGAATGAACCATGGGTCAAACACCTCGTCATCAAATCAATTCAGTTCGAAGCATCTCGCAAAACAACAGGTAAGTCCGGCAACAACCGACGAACCATGTAAGTAAAAAAATATGCATAACTTTGATAGGGTTGTCACTGTCACACACTGCACAAGCCCCATCAAAGTGGGGGCGAATGTAGACACTGTATTTTTGCATAAAGCCCAGTGATGAGCCTCGTATGGAGGCACTACCCGATAAGTCGTGGAAGTCGTGGGAAATGAATGCCGGAAGGGAAAATTCAAAAATTTATACCTTATCAAATTTAACTCATTTGTTTAGCCTCGGGTTCGCTTAGTTGATCTCTATTTTATATATTAGCCTCGGCCCAAAACCCCCGCAACCCATAAAAGCCCACATACGCATACACACCCATCCAAAACCCATGCAACCCTTTTAGGCCCACACACCCAAGCCCAATCCAAGACATTTTAATCACATGCAAAACATGTCAAAATCCCTCCAAATCACCTTCCAATTTAAAAATTTTTGTGAATCCAATCCCCACCAAAATTACACAAATTCCTTCCCTAAATAACTTAATAAAATACATCACTTTTTTTATATGATTTATTTCCTTACTTGAGAAACCCTAGCACACCATTATAAAAAACATAACAATATTAAACCATAGCTCTCTCTCTTTCCCTTAGACTCACACAGCCTCCCTCTCTTCTCTCTCTTTAAACAACTCTCGGCAGTACACAAAACATAATAAATAAAAGACAAAACCATAATCTCTCCTATCTCTCTTCTACCTCTCTCACGCCTCTCTCATCTCTCTTGCCACTCACAAACACACACGTCAAAAACCCTAAGCTAATAACCACACACTCGGCCACTCTCTCCACTCACTCGTCTCTCTATTTCTCATTGAAGCCAAACAATAAAGCCAGCCCCTCCCCTAGACACTCACGGCAACTCAGTAGTGACCAAAGCCAAATCCACGTGAAGCAACAGGGAGCCATGCAACACATAAATCAACGCACACACAGTAACTAAACACACTCGGCAACCCTAACAAACTCCCTTAAACACACGCACACCTTCAACACACACAGAGACCATTCACTCACACACACAGACCACTCACCCAAAACCAATACACAAAGCAGAACACTCTCTCGACTCCTATCTCTCTCTCATTCGGTAACACAACTCTCTCATCTCTCTCCATTAAACAATAACCCTTGAAACAAATCAGCCACAACCGAAGCCACACAAACCAAAGTTAACGATAACACATATCACATGCCACAAAAAATAGCCCTAAGCCGAATCATCATCAAGCCAAAGCAGCAGCCCCTCCACAAACAAACAAGAAAAAAACGCAATAAACCGAGAACCACCAAACACTAAACACGTCAAACAACACCCTTCACCCTTCACAAAAATAACACACACACGACAAACCCTATAACCAACTGACCATATCAAATACAAACAAACAAAACCTAATACCCCACACTGACCGAAACAAATAAAAACACAAACCCTTCAAACCAGCCTCAAAATCGAGAAGAAATCAACCCTCAAGTCACCAAAAAATCACACAAAACCAGTGAGCAAACAGCCCCATAAACCACCAAACAATCAATCCAAAAACAGTCCCAAGATCACTCAAAATAGTAAGCCAAAACAACAGAAAAATAGAAAGAAAACAGCATCCCAAAACAGCGGAAAGAACAAATCAACTAACAAAAAAAAAACAGCGGAGCATTAACCCTTCCGGCGACGTCTCGACGCACTCCTGGGAAGCGACTTAAAAGGTAAGACCTGAGGGCCCATTTCTTTAATATTTTGTTATTTAATTTTTGTGTTCATTTATTGTTTGTGTTTAGTTTTCCGCTATTTACTTTCCGCATGCTATTTCATTATTTATTTGTTTATCGCTGATTGTTAATGCGCATGGGCTATTTACGTCGGATTAAATGTCCCCAAATTTGCAGGAAATGCCTGAGGGCTGCCTTTACCATGATATTTTGCCGCGTCGGATGAGGTATGCTTGGTGGATGTGAAATACATCCAACCGGGTATACAAGATCCCATATAGATGTCGGCCAAGGCTCTTGGTCGCATCTCTTTTCTTTTATTCCGTTATTCATTTTTTGTTGTTCCTTTATTATTTATGCATCATTATTTAGTGCGAATGGGCTACTTACGTCGGATTATAGGTCACCCAATTTGCGGGAAATGCCTGAAGGCGGCTTTTGCCATGATATTTTGCCGTGTCGGACGAGGTATGCTTGGTTGGATGTGAAATACATCCAATCGGGTATACAAGATCCCATATAGATGTCGGCCAAGGCTCTTGGTCGCATCTCTTTTCTTTTATTCCATTATTCATTTTTTGTTGTTCCTTTATTTATTTATGCATCGTTATTTAGTGCGCATGGGCTACTTACGTCGGATTAAAGGTCACCCAATTTGCGGGAAATGCCTGAAGGCGGCTTTTGCCACGATATTTTGCCATGCCGGACGAGGTATGCTTGGTCGGATGTGAAATACGTCCAATCGGGCATACAAGATCCCATATATATGTCGGTCAAGTCTCCTGGTCGCATCTCTTTTCTTTTATTCCGTTATTCATTTCTTGTTGTTCCATTATTTATTTATTCATCGTGATTTAGTGCACATGGGCTACTTACATCGGATTAAAGGTCACCCAATTTGTGGGAAATGCCTGAAGGCAGCCTTTACCACGATATTTTGCTGCGCCGGACGTGGTATGCTTGGTTGGATGTGAAATACGTCCAACCTGGCATACAAGATCCCATATAGATGTCGGCCAAGTCTCTTGGTCGCATCTCTTTTCTTTTTATTCTACCATTATTTTTCCCTTTTTGTTATTTATTTATTTATCGTATTCGTCATCCTGCATTTCCTTTGTGTTATTTATTTATTTATACGCCATTCCATTGCCCTTTCTTAGTTATCGCTTCGTGTTCATTTTATTAGTTATCTTTATTTATTCTACCGCATCACTTCACATTTATTTCCATGATTGCATTGGTTATTGCTTGAGTGTTGCCTCTTATAGTATATCAGATGGAAACCCAGACATAAATTCCGTAGCCGAATTCGAATAGACGGTAGTGCGGTCTGTACTTGGGATACAACTCCATGTACCGCTTGAGAAATATTCACGCACGTGTTTATGTCATTATAGATGCCACATTTGTAATCTCGTTAGAACGCGTTTTCGAACGCTACTCGAACGTATACATTCTGTTTTACCATGCATCATATCCTACCCCGTTCGAACGCGTTCTTGAACGCTACACGAATGCACACACATTGGACAAACTCTTTCATCATATTTTATGCATGTTTGCCTCTTTGGTTATTTCTTTTTGCATCATGTGCTTAAATATCTCTCTTAATATTAACGCATTTACTGTTATTATTAATTTACATTATCACACTTCTTTGTTTAATATACTTATGGAATTATGCATTTGCTTTCATTTTTATTTACGTTTATGGGTGTGCAAACTTGTGTGTTATTTGGATTATCTTGCATGTGTTGCACAAGTCTTGGTTACATCATTACGTAAACCCGTTCATTACAATTGGCATAAGTAAGGGACCATTTCGAACCCAATGGTTTGAGGTCTTCCCTTGCGAGGGGTGAGTGCGGCCTTAAATCATTTCCCAGTTCACACTGGGTGGAGACTCATTTATTCTCCGGTTTAGTCCCCCCGCGGGCTACTCCGTAATCCCAACGGGCCGCGAGCCCGGACAGTGTCGCCCATCTCTGTGCCGTGTCCACAACGTGCTTGGAAACCCTGAGATATATGAAAAGTATTTCTCTTTATATTGGGTTTAAGATGAGGGTGGGGTGATTAAATACGTTTTAAGCTGTTAAAGAGCTACCTTGCATGCTTCGGTCCACTCGAGCTCCTTGGACTTCCTTAGAGCATTGAAAAACATGAAGCATTTATCTATCGACTTGGAGATGAACCTGTTTAATGCTGCTACTCTTCCAGCCAATCACATCACATCATTAATGCTGGTTGGGGATGAAATATTGAGGACTTACTTTATTTGATCCGGATTTGCTTATACTCCTCTCTGGGTCACTATATACCTAAGAAACTTCCCTGATGATACTCCGAATGCGTATTTTGTTTCGTTGAGTTTCATGTTATACCTCCTCATCACTTTGAATGCTTGATTCAGAATGCTTAAATTGACTTCTTGATTGATGACTTTGTTCTTCTCAGAGGCAAACTTCATTCTCTTCTGTCTCACTTGCGGGTAATCTAAATCCACATTAAATTTGTAAGTCATCATGTTGGGGTTGATCCTAGTCATGTCATGGTGAGTCTACACAAAGAAATCGTGTCGGCTTGAAAGGAATTCGATCAACGTTTCTCTTAGGGATGGATCTAGTAGGGCCCATATTTGGAATTTATGTGTTGTATATTGTGGATGGATATGTACTTCATCGATCTCTTCTAGAGTTGGATGCGATGCGTCGGCTTGACCGGAACAATTCTGTAATTGCTATAAGGTCGTTGGTTCCCCTTTAGGATAGTCTGGTGGCAAATTTGGGATGCATGCTGGTCTCATTTTATCTCATTCCCCATATTTAGTAGGAAATCAGATGACTTGATGAAAGATGGAGGGTACTTCCATAATTTGATGGATCTATGGTCAACCCAATATTATATTAGAGGTCGACGGACAGTCCAGTAAGAGGAAGACCAACATTTTATTGACTCTTTCTGCGTAGACTAGAAGTTGTATCCCACTTAAAATGAACTTATGTTCCCCGCTGAAACCAATCAGTAAGGTTGATCGTCTATTGAGGCAGCTCTTCTGGATGTTCATCTCCTTCATGGTTGCTGAGAATATGATGTTGGCTGAAGATTTTTTGTCTACAAAGACTCACTGCACCATGAAGTTGGCTACTTGCAAGGACAAAACTAAAACATCATGGTGTGGGTTGAGGAGATCCATGCTCTGGTCATCCAGAACCCAATAACAAGGTTGGTGTTTGCTTCTTCATCTTTTTGGGATGGAATAATATATGGAACCTGCTCTCGGGCATGTCGTTTAGCCGAGTAATAATAGACCACAATAATGACCTTTACGAAATTTTCGATAGGTGGAGGGGCAATAGTTCATCATTCATGTCTTCCATCTTTTCCAGTGTCTCATTCCATTTATATGTCAGCAACTCCTTGAGCTGTCCTTTGTTGAGCAACTCTAGTACTTCCAGCTTGAGGGCCACACAATCAGTAGTGAGGTGGCCGTAGTCTCGATAAAACTCATACCACTTGCTGATATCCTTCTTTCTCGAGCCTTCGCGATTTCGCTCGGGCCATCGTATAACATTTCCCATCTTCTTGAGGGTCGCAACTAAGTCTTTAGATGACACGTCAAAATTATAGACTGGAAACCTTGGCCGGATGGATGAAGAAGATCCCCTTAAACTCTAGGCAGTGATCTGTCTATCACCTCGGGGGAGTGGACGGTGATCACGTCTCCTACTATCCTTTATGTCACTCGGGCGAGGATTGAAGTTTCGCTCATTGTATCATTTGGAGGAGGGCTGAACCCGATTCTCTTCCGGGAAGTTCTCTGCCTTCTGTTCCTCACTTCTTCCTCTCATCTGATTTCTACCATGGCCCAGGCTAGTTATTTTTCCATATTATAGCACTTTAGCGAGTCATGTTCTAGTAAAGTTCTCCACTGGGGAGCAACCATTTCCTAAAGGCTTCAACGACAGTTAACTGGTGGAGATTGATGATAGTTACTTTTTCTATTTTGAACCGATTTATATATTATCGGAGTGGTTCCCCGGCTTTTTTACTATGGCATGTAAATCATAAATAGTCTTCTCAATCTCGCAACTGCCCGTGAACTCATGCACGAACGAGTATGCTAGTGACTCGAAAGAGCTGATGGATCAGTTTGATAGGTTGGTGAACCACTTCAATGCCGGGCCTAAAAGAATTGACCCGAACCCCTTGCACATGCGCCTCTCATTGGGCTTGTGGGACAAATACAATATACATATTCTACTTATAAGGATCTATATGCTCATGCATGTCAGTTGAGCCATCGTACATATGCATATGTGAGACGTTGAATTTCCAAATGAGCTCTACGGCTATAATATTCTCGATAAAATGAACATCAACACTTTTTCTGCTTCTCTGGGCTGGAATCTTAACTCCTGGAAGCTGGGAATCATTGATTGCTTCTAGTTCAGTGATGAACACTAAAAAATGCACATTTATTAAAAGGAAAATTAATCATTTTACACTTCTAGTTTCATTAATCCTTTAATTTAGCACATTTGTAAAATAATAATTAAATTTATGTTTTATATATTTTTATTTTGATTTTTATTTCTAATGTACGTGAAATACTTTGGATGTATAACTGGTAAAATAGACGTGACATTTGGCTTTTGGAGGTCAAAATACTTAAAAGGGGGCGTTTTAATAGTGTACAACTTTAGAAAATCCAATTTTGCGTAATTTTCATTTTTCGCCATAACGTTTTACTCTGATATTGGATTAAGGCAATTCTTGTTCCAGAAGAAAGAAGACTCAAATACCTACAATTGTATTGTTAACAAGATTTTCTAGTTTTGAAGTTTTCAAGGCCGATATTGATGAAAAATCTCAAGTGTGTTATATGTAATTATTAAAGACAAAAACAAACAAGAAAAGATAAAAAAAATAAAAAAAAATAATAATAATAAATTATCCACCTTTCGGTGGAAATGTGTATAATTTTTCAAAGCATGCAAAGAATTTTACATATTTTGACAAAACATACAAGGACAAAAAAAAGGTTAGTGATATGTCTTGCCATTTGAGGTGCCGAGCACTTCTATAAATAGAGGTGCTCAGCACTTCTATAAATAGAGGTGCTCAGCACCTTAGTTTCTTCATCTTCCTCCATAAAATTATCTCTGAGATTTTTTGATGGGTCCTAACTCTTGTGTGTTTTATTTTCCAAGCTCTGTTGTAATTTCTTTTTCTTTCAGTAATAAAATTATGAGTGTTTTTTATTCAAATCATAAGTAGCTAATTTCATTTTGTTGGGGTAAATGGTGAAGCTTTTAATATAAAATATAGATTAATCTTATTTATATTATAATATATAAATTATAATTTAATGATTAATATTTAATTAAATCTAGATTAATTATTGACAAACTTTGTATTTGACATAATTGAGTACCTGATGGACTTGTTATTGACAGATATTATCACCATATTTATGGATGGTTTTTATGTTTTGGCATAATTAATTCCTGAAATAAATTAATTAGGTAATAATGATGATTTATATATTATAAAAAAGTAAGTTTTCTAAATTTGAAATATTAAAAGTGGATCTCATAGCCCCAATATTTTATTTTATTATTGTAGTCCAATTCAAAAATTGTCAACCATTTCAAATAATTCAGTCTTTTTATCTTCACTCAAATTATTATTTTATTTTTCTAAATCCATTCCATGTGGATCGACCCCAAACTTACTGTGTTATTTTATTACTTCGACACTCTTATACTCTGGATTATAGAACCACTTTGTGAGTGTGTCAAGTTTTTGATGCTGTTGCCGGGGAATATAATTTAGTAGATAAAATAATAATTTTTCTTTCTTTTTCTTTTTCTTTTTCTTTTGTATTTCCTTTCTTTTTTGTTGTATTTTCTGCATCTTATTGTATTTCTTCTTTGTATTTGTATAGATCCAAGATGTCCTGATTAATCATAAATGAATCATGAACCCATACATCCCATAGACAGAAAAACCATGTACTAAATTCTTCAAGGTTTCAGGAGACAGAAAAATCAATTAAAATGAAGCTTGTATTTTGCCAAAGAATTTCTTGAACCATCCCTATCTATAGATCCTTCAATAATTTTTTGTGAGAACCTAATTCGAGAGATTGAGACAGCTAAACGAGAAATTCAATTGAGATCTGAATTGACAAGAATCAGATGATGTTTTTAGATCTAATCACTGTATTTGTATTTTCTGTCTTTGTTCTTTTTTTTCACTTATTTTTATTTTTATTTTTTCCCACTTGTTTATTATTATTTTTTCTTTTTGTAAGTATTGCATTTGCATATTTAAATTTTATCATATAGTCTGCATTTAAGTTGCATGAGACATTGGTCTCGATCTTCTAGCGGTAGATTTAATAGAGAGTCTTCATCACCTTCATCGTCAGTAAAAAAGGCCAAGAACAAAAATTAAAATCCACATGTCCGAGTTGAAAATCCAGTTGATCAGGTAGAAAATGAGTCTCAGCATGTCGATCTTAATAATCCTATGACACTCAGATAATTCATGAATCCCACTAAGACAGGATCACCATCTTGCATTATTTTCCCCCCAGATGCATCACATTTCAATTTTAAACCAGGTATCATCCAACCTTTACCCACATTCTACGGTCTAGAATCAGAAAATCCTTATCAACACTTAAGAGAATTCGAAAAGGTATGTAATACTTGCACAGACCAAAATTGCAACATGAATATAGTTCGAGTTTAATTTTTTTCCCTTTTCTTTAAAAGATAAAGCTAAAATATGGTTATAGAACCTTAGGTCATGATCCATCAGATCATGAGATGATTTGCAAGAGTAATTTCAGAAAAATTATTTCCCCATCACTGGACAAACTCCTTTAAGTGGAGAATCACAACTTCCACACAAGAGTTGGGGGAAACACTTTATAGTTGGGAGAGATTTACAGTGATGTTTATCCACATCACGGTTTGAAACATGAAGGCTGATTTCCTACTTCTATGAGGGTTTAACAACCCAAGGTAGACAAGTATTGGAAATGATGTGTAATGGTGGGTTTAGGGATAAAAATCTCGAAGATGCACTAGATTACCTAAAACACATAACATAGAATGCACAACAATGAAATACAATTGGCACTTATGAGTCTTCTGTAAAACCACAGTCATTTGGTAGAGGTATGTTTAACCTTAGGGAAGGCCATGATATTTTTGTTAAATATGCATCTCTAGCTAAAAAAGTCGAGGCTTTAGAAATGAGGAAGAGTTATCATGTCAAGTCAATTCAAAAAGTCACATGTCAAATATGTAATTCAAATGAACATGTCACACATGTTTGCCCAACCATACCAACCCTACAAGAATGTCTCCACGACCAAGTCAATTTCACAAACACCTTCAAGAGACCAAATCCAAACCCATACTCCCAAACGTATCATTCTGGTCGGAGAAACCATCCAAACTTCAATTGAAAGAGTGATAACCAAGAACAACCATCACACAATCTCCCCAGGTACACTAGAATTTCCAAAACTCCCAGACTTATGCACCATATGTCCCACCGCCTAGGAAAATCCTTGAGGATACCTTACATGCATTCATTGAGAAACATGAAGCCATCAATAACCAAAATGTGCAAACATTGATTGATCTGAAAGATACTTTCTCCAAAATCACATCTATATTAACCATTAATGAGAAATGAAAGTTTCTTGTACAACCACAGCCAAACCCCAAGAGTCATCAAAACACTCACAAGAGTAGTTCTAGTAGTCAACACATATACCAAGTCAAATCTGTTATTACTCTTCGTTGTGATATAGTTATCCACAGACCTATTCTTGAACCTCGTGAAGTCGAAAAAAATCAGATTTAGAGGGTAATGAAGGGGTTGATGAACCATTACCTATCATTGATGATAAAATTTTTCTTATGCACCTATATTTCCTCAAGTATTAAAAACAAAGAAATTGAACCATTCCCAGAGATATAAGAAATATTCAAACAAGTAAAATGTCAATATTCATTTGTTAGATGCCATCCAAAAGATACCATCTTATGCCAAATTTATGAAAGACTTGTGCACTGTTAAAAGAAAACATCAGGTAAGAAAGAAAGATTTTCTAGCTGAACATGTAAGTTTCATTCTCTCAACTAATAATGTATTAAAATACAATGAACATGGTTGTCCAACTATTTCATGTATTGTTGGAAATAATGTTTTTACATGTTTTGCTTGATCTTAGAGCCAATGTCAATTTGCTTCCATTTTTAGTTTACCAACAATTTAATATTGGCGAGTTAAAACCAACCTAAACTATTTTTTTACTTGCCGATAGATCAGTCAAGGTACCGAAAGGAATTATGGAAGGCGTGTTATTATAAGTCGATAAATTCATATATCATGTGGATTTTATTGTCTTGGAAACACAACCTATAGTAGACAGTTATAAGCCAATTCATGTAATACTTGGTCGCCCATTTTTAGCAACAAGTAATGCTTTAATTAATTGTAGGAATGGAATCATGAATTTATCCTTTGGCAATATGACATTGGAGTTTAATGTTTTTAACATGTGCAAACAACCATATGATAAGGACGGTGAAAACGAGAGCATGGAACTAATTGAACCAATTTTGGAGGAATATATTCATGGGAGTTTATCTGATCCCATGGAAATTTGTACAACCGATTTTCTTGAATCAAGTATGCAATTAGATTCATATATTCTTAATGATTTTTCACTTGATTCTACACAGGCACTGTAAGACAATGGGTAGAAGCAAAATTTGAATGAGCTAGGAACACTGGAAGAAGACAAACATGAGGAAGCACCTAAATTGGAATTAAAGACTTTGCCATAATGATTAAAGTATGCATTTGTTGGAGATGAACAAACTTACCATGTGGTAATTTCTTCTTCCCTAATAAGCAATCAAGAATGTAAGTTGTTAAATGTATTGAGAGAACATAAACTGGCAATTGGATGGATTTTAAAAGACATAAAAGGCGTTAATATTTTGATTTGCACAAACAAAATACATTTAGAAGATAATGCTAGGACATATCACCAACCCCAAAGAAGATTGAATCCTCACATGAGAAAATGGTAAAAATAGAAGTTCTTAAACTTCTTGATGTAGTCGTTATCTACTATTTATCTGATAGTAAGTGGGTAAGTCCTACACAAGTTGTGCCTAAAAGGTCTGGAATAATTGTCATAACGAATGATAAAGGAGAATCAATTCCAACTCGAATCACAACTAGTTGGAGTATGTGCATTGACTATAGAAAACTAAATGACGCCACTAGAAAAGATCATGTTCCTTTACAATTTCTTGACCAAATTTTAGAAAGAATAGCAGGACATCCATATTATCGCTTTCTTGATGGTTACTCGGGTTATTATCAAATTCTCATTGCTTTAGAAGGCCAGATTAAGACCACATTCACATGTCCCTTTGGAACATTTGCATTTAGGAAAATATCTTTTGGACTTTGTAATGCACCAGCAATATTCCAATGATGCATGTAAAGCATATTTAGTGACAAATTTGAATATTGTTTAGAGGTCTTTATGGATAATATAACTTTTTTTTGGGAACTCATTTGATAACTGCTTGAATAATTTGAAAATTATATTGAAAAGATGTGAAGAAAATGGACTTGTGTTAAACTGGGAAAAATACCATTGCATGACTAATTCAAGAATTATTTTGGGTCACGTTGTGTCATCTAAAGATATTAAGGTTTACAAGGTAAAAATAGAGGTAATCTCTAAATTGCCACCAGCAAAAACAGTCAGGAAAATTTGTTCTTTCTTATGACATGCATAATTTTATAAGAGGTTCATTAAAAACTTTAGTACCATTTCTAGACCATTGTGTAACCTTTTATTAAAAGATACAACATTTGAATGGACAGAAGAATGTCAAAAATCATTTGAAAAGATTATCAGTCTTTTAACTTCTGCTCCTTTCATGCAATCCCCAGATCAGTCTTGGCCTTTTGAGCTAATGTGTGATGCTAGTGATTATGCAGTTGGTGCAGTATTAGGATAGAGAAATGAAGGTAAGTCGTATGTAATCTATTACGCAAGTAGAACTTTAAACAATGCACAAATAAATTACACTACCACAGAAAAAGAACTACTTATTGTAATATTTACGTTGGAAAATTTTTGATCATATTTAATTGGTTCATCAACCATTGTTTATTCTGACCCTACTGCTGTTAGATATTTGATGTCAAAATAAGATGTAAAGCCAAGATTATTACAGTGGATTTTGTTGCTTCAAGAATTCAATCTCACAATCAAGGACAATAAAGGAGCAGTGAATGCGGTTGTAGATCATTTATCGAGATTTACAAATGAGTTATCAATTGACACAACTTCTATCAATGACTCTTTTCCTGATGATTTTTTATTTTCAATAAATACAATGTCTTGGTATGCTAATTTTGGTAATTTTCTTGCAACAATAAAAATACCTCCAGATTGGAGCCACCAAGACAAGAAGAAATTTTCGACCGAAGTTAAAAGTTTCTACTGGACGATCTATATTTGTTCAAGTATTGCTTTGATCAGATTTTCTAACGATGCATACCGGACAATGAGATAAGTGGTGTTATTCAGTTTTGTCATTCAGAAGCATGTGAATGTCACTTTTCATCTAAGAAAACCGCTGTAAAAATCTTGCAATGTGGATTTTATTGGCCCACCATTTTTAAAGATACACATGATTTCTGAAAAACTTGTGAAAATTGTCAAAAGTTGTGATACATTTCAAAAAAAAAAACATGATGTCTTTAAATCCCATCATTGTCATCGAAATCTTTAATTGTTAGGAAGTAATTTCATGGGTCCATTTCCATCATCATTTGGATTTTTATATATTTTAGTTGCAGTCGATTATGTCTCAAAATGGGTTGAGACAATTCCTTATCGAAACAATGATCATAACACTATGATTAAATTATTAAAAGAAAATATTTTAAGCCGATTTGGAATCCCTCTGGCCATTATAAGTGATGGAGGTAAACACTTTTGTAACAAGTCTTTTGAGTCTTTAATGAAAAAGTATGGATTATACATAAAGTTTCTAACCCTCATACAAATGGTCAAGTTGAACTAGCAAATAGGAAATCAAATAAATTTTGGAAAAAACGGTCAACCCAAATCACAAAGATTGGTCTTTCTGACTGACTTATGCACTTTGGGCATACCGAACAGCTTTCAAAACCTCTTTGGGAATGTCTCACTATTGTCTAGTTTAAGGAAAACCTTATCATTTGCCTTTAGAACTTGAGCATAAGGTATATTAGGCTATTAAACCATTCAATTCAAACCTTGAAAATGCCACTCATGAATGTAAACTGCAATTAAATGAACTTGAAGAGTTAATGAATGATTCCTATGAGAATGCGAAAATTCTTAAGTCTAAAATTAAGGCCTTTAATGATAGTCGAATTTCACGAAAAATATTTGAAATTGGTCAAAAAAAATTTGCTTTATAATTATCGTCTTCATTTATTTTCTGGAAAATTGAAATCTAAATGGGGTGGCCCATTTATTGTGAACCATGTTTACCCATATGGAGCTGTTGACATTGAGAATCCTAGGGATGATGATGTATTTAAAGTGAATTGGCAACGTCTAAAACCATTTTTGGAGTGATCAAATTTTCAAGAATCTATTTTCCTTTCAAACCCAGTGTACTGTGATTGATGTATTTCAAGCTGTTATTTTCTTTTCTTTTCTTTTGTATTTGTCTAATTCTCAATTCTTCTTGAGTTTTGCAGTAATTTTTTTCTTTTTGTCAGAGTTTTTCACCCTGATTAAACAGCGGATAACTGTACTCCGTGACTCTAAGTCCGTTCTTTCAGTTTCCTAAAATTATTGATACCCTACAATCAAGGCATATAAGAAACTCTTGCAAAAATCCACAATCATTTTCCTTCTATCCCCTAAAATACTCTGATGAAAATTTACAAATCACGCACCAAAAGAATGAGGCTTCTTATGATCAATGGTATTCTTAGTGATATTTATTGGGTAATTGAAATAAGGGTTTGCTTGGCAGGTGAGTCATCTGACTCTTTCATTTCTTACATGTCTGGTTTAAGGAAAAACACTTATGCTAAGAAACGAAAAGGTAAACAATTAGGTGTTTGTTATAAATGTGCAAGCTGGACGTGCAACACTCGTTGTTGTTCTTTAGGGATGGTGTTTGATAATCGCGAAGATAAAATTCAATTCATTAGAGATGGCTTGAGGTTGGAGTCTTTAGATGATATATCATTGACTTTTGAGACGCATCCTAGTGGACATGTTCATCAAGTAATTCGAAATTTGCATACTTAATTTCAAAAAGATATACAATAATACAGTGTCAGGTATCTGACTTTAAAAGACCCTGTTTGCCAATTTATAATAAAATTGGATGGGTAGCATATCCCCGACCTATAGAAGACGTTCAAGCTGTTACTGGACGTAAAATTGGAGGAAGATGTGAGCCATAATCACAACTGCCGGTACATATTGTTTCAATTTATTACTTTGATTTCCTTTACTTTAAAATATTATTTTGATTTACTTTCATTTATTATTTTGATTTCCTTTACTTTAATTTCACCGAAAGTATCTAAATTTTTTGACTTTCACGATTTATTTTACTGTTTATCTGACAATGTCATTTTACAGGTACTAGTGTATTTGTACGGGCCAAATTTGGTCCAAGGATAATTTCGACCTTTTGCTCAAGGACCACTACTGAATGCACCCCCCAAAACCCCCTAACCAAACCCCAAAGGCATAATGCAGGCCCAGGCCCAATGAGTTTCAACAGCCGTAACCAAAGGACCATCCAAAGGCCAGCCCACGTAACGCCCAAGTTCATAAATGCCAATCATAACCCATTCGCTCCAGCCCACAACGGGCAAAAATGCAGTAATAGCTCATCATGAAGTCGATCATTACCATGACCCAACGGACGAGCAGTCAAAGGGCAATAAAGACACACATTACTAGAGCATGTATATATAGGAAACGAGGCTCCAAGAGCATGGGACTTTTTGAATGACGAGGTCTCATACTCAGAATCTAAGACGACTATATCCATAGCTCTCAACACCTCCCACCTACCGCCCTCACGGAAGCCCACGGGGATCAAGGTAACGTCTGACCTTGCTCCTCCTTCTACGATTTTAGCATCTCATTTCCATCACTGACTTGAGCGTCGGAGTGCCCCTGGCACCCACCACACCGGTGGGCAGTACTCCCGCTCACTCTACCTTTGTTTTGCAGGATCGCCAGTGCCATCAACCTACAAATTCTCGATTGTGGACCTCGGGTGAAATCCAGCGGCCACAATTTGGCGCCCACCGTGGGACGCATCCAAATTTTGCTTCCGTCTGCACTACCAAAAAGCACACTGTCAACCTCTCACTACAAATGAAGATTTACATATTCTTCAGACGACATAGACGAATCTCAATCTCCTTCATACGATGAGAAAGAGATGCCATCTTCTTCAAATGACATTAGGGGATTTCCATCTCATCTAGACACGAGGCGCGTCCTTAAATGGAACTATAATTCCTACCATTTACTCGATAGGATGAAGCAATGTATTTGGCATGAGGAGGATGTCCCAATCGACAGTACCCGAATGAAGATTTAGCAAGGACATCCCGGTCAACTTTATCAGATGACATAAATGTAATGTCATATTCTCCAGACTACATTGTTCGAATGACGACTACTCCATACGATATGGAAGGATGTTATCTCTTCCAATCGACATGAGTTGGGAGGATTGTATTCTTCTCCAGATGATATGGAAAGATCAGAACCTTTTTGGACCCCCATCAAATCTTTTCGACCGATCTCCATCAGATTGGGTTGAGCATAGATTCTTATAAACCTCCATGAGGTATAAAGGAGTGATGATTTTCTTACACCTTCATCGGGTCCAATTGAGTGGAGACTTCATGGTCCTCACTAGATCCAGTGGGCCGGGGACAATCTAAAAGGAATGAGCTATATAATAACTTATAAGAGGAGAGTCTTCTCAAAGATCATAAACTCTCATATTCCTCACGCGACAGGGTCATATCCTAACTCTAGACAAGAAGCGAATGATCTAGATGACTTTACCCCAGACGACACATACAAACACTTGGTGTCAGGCAAAAATCACCTTCGACTCGACAAATCCAAAGATAATTGAACTTGTGCACATATATAGTATCATACCGTATTGAGGGATCGGCATATAATTTGTACGACAGGTATGTGAATACTTCCCTTTATTGCTAACCTTATTGATGATCTCAGCCGTGAGCGGTGCTATTCGACACGACAATACAAAGATTTAGCACCAGACTCGGTGGGACATCATCTGTTAATGGCATATTCTCGATGCACGTGAACACGTAAAAAGAAGCCGATACCAAAAACTGTAGAGTAGCCCAAAAAAGGAAGATTGGCCTACTCGCGAGCCGCATGAAGAAGATCAAGACGAAATAACCTTTAAGGTCACTAAATTCCCACATCGCCTGGGAAACTACACACAGTTTTAAAAAAAAAACATCGGTGTCACCAATCAACGAAGGACCAAGAGAGACCTAAGATGGATGAAATGTCATACCAGCGATTTCCCAAGGTTAAAATCCGCGAACTCAAAGACGACTACAATGAATTCAAGCTCCGAGACACTGACGCTTTGATAGTTGACGCGCTTCGATGCATGATAATCGCTGAGGTGTCCCCACCAACCTTGTAGAGCCCACCAGCCATCACCAGGCCTCGCAATATAGCACCTCGACGGCTCATAACATCCGGCTCATACCCAACAGACGACCCACATTCCTTGAACACAACAGTCTTTTCCTCGACTAAAGGAGAGGTCGCCTCGGCATTGGTACAGTCCGTAGACTACGTCTTGGGACTGGAACCCAGGATGGTGAAGTTGTTGTAGGAGTACGTGGCTGCGTTGACTAGGGATGTTAGTATGGAGTTGAGGTTTGACTCGAAGGGTGAGTCCAGTGTGTACTTCGGCTAGGAACAGCCATGGAAAACAATAGAATCTGTTGAGGAAGAAAGTAAAGGAATTGTGAGAGATTGGAGAGTGAATGTGAAGAGCGCTAAGAAGAGCGCTAAGCCTAATGGATCAGTGTGTAAGAAGAGCGCTAAGCCTAATGGATCAGTGTGTCTGATTCATTTTCAAATTTTTTGTTAAAAAAAAAAAAAAAAAACCACCGAAACCTTTGTAGCATTTTCTCGAGCAGTTGGCAGGCTTTATCTGACTCTGCAGGTGAGAGTCGAAATCCAAGTTTCGTATCCCCTTACAATCAATTTGCCACAAGAAAACATAAAGAGTTTCAATTGCTATATTAAAAATAATAATATTCTTGGTTGGACCGTATTCTTCAACCTTGTCCTGCTTCTGGGATGAAGAATCTCTAACATCAGGTAACGGAAGTGTCGAGTGAACCATTTGACCTATTGTTATCTTGAATATTTTCCATGAAAATTTGAGGAATCAAAGTTCTCTAAGCTTCTAAGTGTCGGCCCATATAGCATAGATGGTGACAACTTAGTAGGTGATTTCTCCATCGAAGAGACCAACTTATCAAGTTGCTGCAATATTTTTTAAGCCATCTCACTGGACTTAGAAGAAATGAGGGTAGTGCTTGTATTAGGAACACTGTTATCCCCATTTTCTACAAACAATTTGGAAGTCCATCCTTTGGTTCACTCGGTAAAAGTGGCTTCTGTAATGAGTACGAAAGGAACTGGATATTATCAAGCGATGCCACTTCCTCACAAAGAGAGACTCCCCGAAGTTGCCAAGATCAAACTTTTAGAAGGTAGCAGATTAGATTTCTGGCAATTTCTCCGTGTAGGACCAACAGAGCCTACATCACTATCCATGACAGAACTCCGGCGTTTTAGAGACCCTTATTTAGAACCAGTCAGTCTACTTTTCCCATGTGCTCTGAGGAGATGGTGATGGGCCAGAATCAGAGTCATTTGTGAGACCAGCACCTTTGAAGTCAAGTTGGTAGGCTTTGTTTGCTCGCATGTAAGGTAGCTTCCCGGGCGATGTGGGACAAAATTTTGCATAAAGGGGCTGTAGGCCTCTTGTATTCTTTATTCACGCATGCAACGTGGGCTTTGGTTCCACCTTTTCTTTTATCTTTTGCTTTGGACTCGCCTCATGGGCTTACTGTTAAAAAAATGATAATGGCTTCAAGCAAGCATGGGCCTGTAGTACACGAAATTATATTCTTCAAGAGTATTTATACAGCATTTGGGCTAATTTTACTATACTTTGCGCATGTGGCCGGACGTGGCACTATATTAAGCTTAGTATTGCGTGACTGCATGGACTTTGACACAACCGACCGACTTCAGTAGACAAAACACCCATTGTTATAAAATATCACCATATGGCTCACTCAACAAAATTTGCAGTATAATGTGTGGCCAAAGGATCACATTTGATACGACAAGAGTAAGAGAATTAAATATATGAAATAGTCAATGGACATCAACTCACAACCTGTCGAATGGAGCTATTGAATCTTGAAAAACCATCAGTTTCATACATTTCTTGAACCTTCATCTGGTTCAGTCGACCGGGGACATCCCCCATGGACTCATGACGAGTCAATTTGTAGACATGGATTAACACATGTCATATGACTTATACTATTGAACCTTCATCTGGTTCAGTCGACCGGGGACATCCCCCATGGACTCATGTTGAGTCAATTTGTAGACATGGATTAACCAATGTCGTATGACTTATATCTTGAACCTTCATCTGGTTCAGTCGACCGGGGACATCCCCCATGGACTCATGTCGAGTCAGTTTGTAGACATAGATTAACACATGTCGTATGACTTATATCCTGAACCTTCATCTGGTTCAGTCGACCGGGGACATCCCCCATGGACTCATGACGAGTCAATTTGCAGACATGGATTAACACATGTCGTATGACTTATACTCCTGAACCTTCATCTGGTTCAGTCGACCGGGGACATCCCCCATGGACTCATGTCGAGTCAATTTGTAGACAAGGATTAACACATGTCGTATGACTTATACTCCTGAACCCTCATCTGGTTCAGTCGACCGGGGACATCCCCCATGGACTCATGACGAGTCAATTTGTAGATATGGATTAACACATGTCGTATGACTTATACTCCTAAACCTTCATCTGGTTCAGTCGACCGGGGACATCCCCCATGGACTCATGTCGAGTCAATTTGTAGACATGGATTAACACATTTCGTATGACTTATACTCTTGAACCCTCATCTGGTTCAGTCAACCGAGGACATCCCCCATGGACTCATGTCGAGTCAATTTGTAGACATGGATTAACACATGTCGTATGACTTATATCCTGAACCTTCATGGATTAACACATGTCGTATGATTTATACTCCTGAACCCTCATCTGGTTCAGTCGATCGGAGACATACCCACTGGACTATTGTCGAGTCAAATTTAGACATGGACTTCCCTCACTCCATACGACATTTCGAGTGAAAGTAACTCATGAACCCTCATCTGGTTCAGTCGGCTGGGTACTTCCCCAATAGCTCTTGTAGAGTCAAGTTCATAACTTAACATTCGTTTGGTTCAATCAATAAGCAGCATCAACGCTCGAGTACACCTACATACTATGGCCTCGTCCCAAGCGACACACACGTCAAGTACTCTCCAAGCCAAATACTCATTGACTTAGAGAGTATGGGACAAACTGTACGGGCCAAATTTGGTCCAAGGGTAATTTCGACCTTTTACTCAATGACCACTACTGAATGCACCCCCGAAACCCCCTAACCAAACCCCAAAGGCATAATGCAAGCCCAGGCCCAATGAGTTTCAACACCTGTAACCAAATGACCATCCAAAGGCCAGCCCACGTAACGCCCAAGTTCATAAATGACAATCATAACCCATTCGCTCCAGCCGACAACGGGCAAAAATGCAGTAATAGCTCATCATGAAGTCGACCGTTACCATGACCCAACGGACGAGCAGTCAAAGGGAAATAACGACACACGTTACTAGAGCATGTATATATAGGAAACGAGGCTCCAAGAGCATGGGACTTTTTGAATGACGAGGTCTCATACTCAGAATCTAAGACGACTCTATCCATAGCTCTCAACACCTCCCACCTACCGCCCTCACGGCAGCCCACATGGATCAAGGTAACGTCTGACCTTGCTCCTCCTTCTACGATTTTAGCATCTCATTTCCATCACTGACTTGAGCGTCGGAGTGCCCCCGGCACCCACCACACCGGTGGGCAGTACTCCCGCTCACTCTACCTTTGTTTTGCAGGATCGCCAGTGCCCTCAACCTACAAATTCTTGATTGTGGACCTCGGGTGAAATCCAGCGGCCACAATATTTATTACTAATATTTTTTGAGGATCCATAAATTTAGCTCGTCATTTCTCTCTTCGACACATCTAGATAAGATAAAGAATAAAAATGGAGAAAAATTCAAGACGACGAGTCACTATTATATGTGTATTTCGTGGAACTAGCTCTGGAACAAAACCAGAATTTGTTGAGGCTACAAAAGAATTGGGTAAAGTTATGACAGAAAGAAACATGCACTTAGTATATGGTGGTGACAATCTTGGATTGATGTGATGTGTTTCAAAAGCCATGCAAGAAGGTGACAGTCAAGTTTTGGTGATCATTCCAAAACTTTCGGCAGACGAAAACCTCATCAAAAAATCAAATGGAGAATGATACATTGTCTCCGGTATGTCTGAAAGACTTACTGAAATAATTAATCATGTTGACGCTTTTATTTCTTTACTAGGTGGGCTAGGCACGTTGGAAGAAATATTCAGAATTACGTCATGAGCGAACTTGAACAGTCACCGAAAATCCTTTGGACTACTTAATGTTGATCATTTTTTCGATTTTGTTTTTTGTTTTTTGAGGATGCCAAGAAACATGGGTTCATTTCGAAACCAGTAAAAAATATCATCCTAATTGTAAAAAAAACTGATGAATTAATTGACCAACTCTTAGCTCATGAACAAAAAATCGACCTTATTATTTCCAAGTTGAACTAGTTGGATAACGATCGTGGCAAGAAGCGTAGAGTGGATTTGAATTTTAATCTATAATTTTTTTCCCTTTTAAATAGTCGTAGATTCAATTTTCAATTCCATACTAACCAGGTGGTGTCTTTTAAACTCTACTTCTTTTTATTCTGACATTGGAGACAATGTCTCAATTTGGTTGGGGGATGAGATAGTTGACTAGATAGTTTTCGTTTTTATGTTTTACTGTTGTGTTTTTCTTTCAAAAAAATTATTTTCATTTTTTTGTTTTGTTTTATGTAAAAAAAAAAATTATGTTGTTTTTGTTTGTTGTTATTTTGTGTGGAAACAAAAATATTTTGTTTGATTTTCTTTTACGCTGATTTTCTCTAGGCAGATGTTCGTCTATCATCTCGGGGGAGTGGACGGTGATCATGTCTCTTACTATCCTTTATGTCACTCGGGCGAGGATTGGAGTTTCGCTTCTTGTATCATTTGGAGGAGGGCTGGACTCGATTCTCTTCCAGGAAGTTCTTTGGCTTATATTCCTCATGTCCTCATCCCATCTGATTTCTACCATGGCTCGGGCTAATGCCTTTTCCATACTATAGCACATATAGCGAGACGTGTTCTAGTAAAGCTCTCCATCGGGGAGAAACCCTTTCTTGAAGGCTTCAACAATAGTTAACTGGTGGAGATTGATGATAATTACTTTTCCCATTTTGAACCGATTTATATATTATCGGAGTGGTTCCCTCACTTTTATATTATAGCATGTAAATCTTAAGTAATCTTCTTAGTCTTGCAACTGCCTTTGAACTCGTGCACGAATAAGTATGCGAGTGACTCGAAAGCGCTGATGGATCGGGCCTAAATGAGTTGACCGAACCACTTCAATGTCGGGCTTAAAAGAGTTGACCGAACCCCTTGCACATGCGCCTCTCATTGGGCTTGTGGGACAAATACAATAGACATCTTCTGCTTATAAGGATCTATATGCTCATCCAGGTTAGTTGAGCCATCATACATACGCATATGTGAGACGTTAAATTTTCAAAGGAGCTCCACAGCTACGATATTCTCGGTAAAATGAACATCGGTACCTTTTCTGCTTCTCTAGGATGGAATCTTAACTCTTGGAAGCTGGGAATCAATGATTGTTTCTAGTCCAGTGATGAACACTAAAAAATACATATTTATTAAAAGGAAAATTAATCATTTTACACTTCTAGTTTCATTAACCCCATTAATTTACTACATTTGTAAAATAATAATTATATTTATGTTTTAATTATTTTTATTGTGATTTTTATTTCTTATGTGGGTGAAATAATAATTCAGATACATAACTAGAAAAATAGACATGACATTTGGATTTTGGAGGCCAAAAAACTTAAAAGGGCGTTCTAACAGTGTGCAACTTTGGAAAATCCAATTTTGCATAATTTTCGTAGTTTGGCCATAACCGTTTACTCTGATATTGGATTGAAGCGATTCCAATTCTAGATGAACGAAGACTCAAATATCTACAACTTTGTTGTTAACAAGATTTTCTACTTCTAAAGTTTACAAGGCCGAAATTGATGAAAAAACCAAAGTGTGTTATATATAATTATTGAAGACAAAAACAAACAAGAAAAGACAAAATAAATAAATAATAATAATAATAACAAATTATCCACCTTTCGGTGGAAAAGTAAATAATTTGTCAAAGCATGCAAAGAAATTAGCATGCTTTGACAAAATATGCACGGACAAAATAAAAATAAAAAGATAGTGATATGTCTTGCCATTTAAGGTGTCGAGCACCTCTATTAATAGAGGTGCTCAATACCTCAGTTTTTCAACTTCCTCCATAGAATTCTCTTGAGATTTTATGAAGGGTCCTAGCTTTTATGTCTTTTATTTTCCAAGCTTTATTGTAATTTCTTTTTCTTTCAGTAATAAAATTATGAATGTTTTTATTCAAATCATGAGTAGCTAATTTCATTTTGTTGGGGTAAAGGGTGAAGCTTTTATTATAAAAATATAGATTAATCTTATTTATATTATAATATATAAATTATAATTTAATGATTAATATTTAATTTAAATCTTGATTAATTATTGACAAACTTTGTTACCGTCAATATGACTAGTTTTATTTATTTAGCATAATTGAGTACCTGACAGGACTTGTTATTGAAAAATGTTATCACAACCTTTATAGCTGGTTTTTATATGTTTTGGAATAATTAATTCTTGAAATAAATTAATTGGGTAATAATGATAATTTATATATTATAAAAAGTAAGATTTCTAAATTTGAAATATTAAAAGTGGATCTCATAGCCCCATTATTTTATTTTATTACTGCAGACCAATTCAAAAATTGTCAATCATTTCAAATAATTCAGTCTTTTTATTTTCACTCAAATTATTATTTTATTTTACTAAATCTATTCAATGTGGATCGACCCCGGTTTCGACAATCTTATACTTGGAAGTATAGAACCACCTTGTGAGTGTGTCATTCAACAACATTTTTAGTCATTTCATATGTTGGCTGGGCCGGCGGGAGTGCGGCTAGTCCGAATCCTGGAATCTCCGCTGACTGAATTAGCCGCTCCTCCTAGGTCTTCTCGGGATCCTAATCATACCCCAGTGTGCATTCTTCGAAGTTCCCCCCGCCGGTGGGCTGGTCTGATGGAGCCGACGTTGATGCCTGGTTGAACGCCGATAGTAGGTCTCCGGGGCGATGACTTTAATAGAAGAAGTAGGAGGGTGAATCCAGGAGCTAAACACCGAAGTGAGGCGTTCCAGTTGGTTTTGAAGAGCGGAATTTTCCGCTCGGACGGTTACGTTCTCATGTTCAAGTTCTTGCATCTTTATTGTGTTCTCCTACAATTGTTCCATAATCACGGCGAACTAATCAAGAACGTTGGTGGGAGTGCTTTCTGAATCCATGGCTTCACAGGAAGTTTGGTGGGCTGATCTTTAGTTTGCTTTGAATTGCTAGTGCCCCACATTAGGCACCAAATTCTAGACAATGAATCTTGCGTCCAGTCCACAATCGATCGTTGAACGAAAAATTCGCACCAGCAATCATGCAAAATAAAGACGAATAATGAACGGGGAATGACTGACCACCGATGTGGTGGTTGTCGTATACACTTTGATGCTCAAGTCAGTGATGATGATGGTGGTATGAGAAATAAGGCGAGAGTGATACCTCTTTCTCGATTTGAGTGTCGTGGGGGTGGTAGGGAGAGCGTGTCTGAGTGGAGTGATGGCAAGAGCTCTGAATCTCAAGTTGGCAAGTAAGGGCTGGAAGTGTCAATGATCTCGAAGGCTTGAGGGACCCCTCTATTTATAGAGTTACGTATTTTGATCATAGGAGGATTCAAATTCCTATAGAGGAGTCCGAGTTGAACTTTACTTAGGATAGTTGTTCATAGTAATTTTGAATTCCTCATGCGTTATCCCGTAAAAGTATGGATTTGAGTCCTAGTAGAAATAAGACTTTGTTGTGCGTGGGCTGGATCATATCAACTGGACAATTGAACAATATGGGGAAGGATTCCTGGAATCTCGGCTAGCTGACTCGATCCTTATTGTCACTTGGATTCGACTGGAATTACTAAATGTACCCATCTACTATAAGTTGGTTGGAATCCGAGTTGGCAGGAAATCAAGCCATATGGAATTCGAGTTGAGTGTACTCATGGTCGGTTGGAATTCGATTCCACTAGAATTCTTATCTAAACTAGTGGTCAAGCCCTGTCGACTGGACTTCTAAAGTAGTCCGAGATCCAATCGGTTTGTTCTCTAGGGGGATCAAGGCCTTGTTGATTGGGCCAAATTAGTCGGATGGCATTGAGCCATATTTTACCATTACAATAGGTATTTGATAGAAATAGCACAAATACCCATTATACGAGTTGAGATAATTCACTTGTTTAGGATAATGTTTTGATTGAGTCATTTTTTTAATTAATGAATGCTTATCAATATATTATTAAAGTGATGATGATAAGTTTATATTGATGTATTTGATCGGAATGAAAAAAATATTGGATTTTGAAATAAAATCAGCCTAAAATCTCTTATTCCTAAACAATTTTGATACTACTATACCATCGTCGTTCCTTGAAATTTTTTGAAAATATTTATACTAATTCCATTAATTCCAGGTTAAATATTTTGGGTCATGACAATTATAAACGCATCAGAAAAACAGCAAAAGCTTCAGCCTTTGAAAAGTAATGACCATGTTAAATTAAAACACGATTTTACTCTTTTCTTCTTTTTTTTTTTTTTCCCAATTAACAGTCAAATGCTTGCAACGACTGGTTAATAAAAATAAAAAATAAATGTATAATATGATTGGAAAAATCACTCACGGTTTAGTGGACCATATGGCCTTAAACATTGTATTATGATAGTTATTGATTTGTAAATTTTCCATGTGAAATTCAAGGGTTTCTTGGGGGAAAAAAAAAGTAATGGATATAGACAAAAAATTGAGGCGTAAAAATGTTGTCAAAGTGACGAAAAGAAAAGAAAAGGATAAGAATGTACAATTATATCCATATGATTAGAAAAATATCTGATGTTAATTAGCTTTAAAAAAAAAACAGAAAAAAGATGAGCTCTAATATCATGTCTATGTATTTATAGTGCTTTTAGATTAATTATGATTGATTATTTAATTTTATAGATAGTCAATGGTAATTAGCTCAAATCCGCATTTTAAACGTGCCCATTTGAGAATCATATTATGTCAAAGATTGAGAGATCAAAGTTACGCGTTGTATCTATCAAAAGGTGAATTCATAATTTATGTTCTTGAATTCATAAGATTTTAAAGATTTAGTTTATTTATTTGTTTTATTTCGTTTGAAAAATTCAACAAAAGATCTCAATAATGATATTTGACTTGTTCAAATCGTGATGTTTGATCGATTAGTTTTTGTGTAATTTTTTTAACTACCAATTGGAATATCGGAGCTTGAATCTTCAAATAGTTTGGAAACTAAAAAATAAATTTAAATTTTGACAACCTTCCCTTTTAAAAATTATCTTGATATTGTTACGAAATCTGCATATAGAAAAGCAAGGAATGGGAGAATGTTCTATTCATTGAACATAACTTACTGGCTTATAAATAATCTTACAAAGATAAATCAAAACAGACAAAACAACCCACGTTTAGTAATCCTATAAACGTGGTCTACTACTAAACTAAAGAACTGCTAAACTAAAAAACGGCTCAACTGCGAAAAGAGCAGTTCAACACAAAGAATGTCCCTTATCAATAGGGAATATAAAATAATAACAGCTTAAACTAAACATTTTAACATCCTCCCTTAAATTGAAAGCTTTAGCTATCAGTTTCCTCCAGGATCCAAACAAACACCCAACAAATCACACATCTTCAGGTTAGCATCAACCTTCAAAGGTTTAGTCATTATATCAGCAACTTACTTATGGGTAGGACAATGAACCATCTCTACGATTCCATCTTTTGTGATCTCACGAAGGAAATGAAAGCGAACATCAATGTGTTTACACCGACCATGCATCACTAGATTCTTAGAGAGTTTGATTGCTGAACTGTTATCACAATAGACTGTTGTGGAATCATGTTGAACATGCTTGAGACCTTCCAAAATCCTTCTTAACCAGATTGCTTGACAGGCACATGAAGTAGCAGCAATAAACTCAGCTTCGGTAGTGGACAAAGAGACTACAAGTTGTTTCTTTGAGGACCAAGACACTGCTCATGAGCTCAACATAAACACATAACTTGAAGTGCTTTTCCTGTCATCTAAATCCCCAGCATAATCACTATTTGTGTAGGCAATCAGTTCCCCACTTCCTTCATTCTTGTAAAACACGCCAAAATCAATGGTACCCTTCAAGTACCTCAGTATCCTCTTTGCTGCTTGCAAATGAAGTTCAGTAGGACAGTTGACCGGCGTAAACACACACGTATAACGCAAGCGCACGTATCGTTCAAGTAGTATAAAAAGTATCGATCCCACGAGGACTTAAAACCTTTTTGTTATTAATTTATGGGGCCAACTGATTACCAGTATCTAACAGGTTGTTTGATTGATTGATTTGAAATGACGATGATTCTAAATTTAAAACAAGTAAATAAAATTGCTTAAAAGTAGGTTGAGAAAAATCCAAATTTATAAAAACTATCCATGGTTGTGATTAATTCCAATATTATTTAGAAGATGAAGTGGTTATCTTAAAGTTGGGTAATATATTGATTTATTAACCTGGAACACTAATTTATGTAAAAGCCTCTTCCGATGGTCAATTTCAAATACCTAGTATAATCCAATTGAACCATATGTCTATGTCAACCAAATTACCTAGATTCATTAAGATTAAGTTCCAATTATGGGTACCCCCGCCCGACATGTATATTCCTATCCTGTAAGGAAATCTATTAAAGGGTTATCTATCCTCAAGGAAGATCGTGGGCTATTGAGTCTAAGGCTGAAACCTAAAATCCCTATGTCTAGTTCATTTTAGATTTACCAGATCAATTTTATTAATGGCCAATTAATGAAAAAGCATTAAGATTAAGACTCAATAAATAAATCTTTATATTACCCAAACTATAATCTAACCCTTATAAAACGGTGATATTGGATTTCATCACAACCCCAGATAACTAATTTAGTTACAACACATAACTAGGGCTAGTAAAAACTTGAAAATAAAAGACATAAAGTAAAAATGCGGTAAAGTAAATACTGAAAAGTAAATTACAATAAAATAAAATGCTAAGGTAAAAGGAATTACTTTTACTACTACTAATTAGATATCTCCCATAATATAATATATAAACTTGTGATAACATTACCAACCAGCCATATATGCGGTAACCTGATTAAGTCAAATTAAGTCCAACCGGCCATTAAGGCGGTAAAAAGATTTGTCCATGAACCTGCCATATAGGCGGTAAGAAAGTTTAATTACCAACCGACCAATCTGGCGGTATCCTTGATTAGTCAGGTTAAAACCAGATTAAAATGAATTACCAACCGACCAATATAGCGGTATCCTTTTTAAGTCAATATTTTAAATAGTGAATATATTATATTAAGGGAGATTAATCTAAATAGCAATAGTAAAAGAATTACCTTTCACCCTAGCTGGGGAAGTTACCTCCTCATTACTGAAAAGTAAAAACTGAAAAATTAAAGAAATAAAAGTATTGTGCGTAAAAGTAAATTGCGGAAAGTAAAAACTGAAAAGTAAAGAAAAGAAAGTGCGAAACTGAAAATTAATTACTGAAAACTAAAAATAAACAAACTAGATACAATCTTCTTATTTATTCATTAAGAATTTCAAAGAAGAAAGTATGAATTTTACAAATGAAATGGCTTGGTATTTATAGGCAAAGTTTTGCCACCATCAAATCATCAATCAATTTCTCCACCAAATCCATTATTAATTTCTCCACTAATTACTCCACCAAATCCATAATTGCTCCACTAATTGCTTATCTTGTTTGGTGTTGATTTGATAATTTTTATTAATTATTAATTAATTAATATTTTGCTTTGAAAATGATTGATAATAACTTTTAATAATTACACTCCACACACTTCTGGATGGTTCATCAATTTCGGTCATGAAATCATCAGAATTAGAAAATATTTTCTCTTTTAAAGTTGTAGAACTTTGAGTCTTCTTTAATTTGGAACTTGAATCAGCTCAATCCGATATCTGATTAAAATGTTATGCCCAAAATACGACAGATGCACAAAACTGGAATTTCCAAAACTGCACTTCGTCAAAACGCCCTTTCAAGTTTCCAATCTCCAAAATTAAAATATCAAGTCCAATAATTGCCTTTTTTTGACCCATATTTCATCCTAAATGATTTCATTAAGACCCGATATTATTTTATCTGCAAAATAAACTAAAATATATCAAAACGTTCATCAAACCCGAGAAACTAAACAAAATATTAAGTAAAATGGGCGGTAAATATTGATATATTTTCCGCTCATCAACAGCACACGTATAACGCAAGTCCAATTTCTCAGATTCTGACACGTGTCCCTCGGCGCACGTTAGCATGTCCGGCGCACGTTAGACGTCGCGACGCGTAGGGTCTTGGCGTCGCGACGCGAAAAAATTACCGAATTGCCCTTTTGTCATGTTTTCTCTATTTTGGCCCCAAATTGCTTCCAATGCTTTCCCAACTTTATTTATCTGCAAAATAACACAAAACACATCAAAACATTCACAAAACTCAAGAAACTATACAAAATATTAGGTTAAATGAGTGGAAAATAGTGATAGATTTACCACTCATCAATGTGTCCTTTATTAGATCATATCAATACACGACTAATGAGAGTATCTCACAAGTCTCTAGTTTTATATCATATATGAAACTTTATATCAAATATAACAGAGACTACTCCC
>SKCR01039212.1:0-61488 GCA_019454045.1 Zanthoxylum bungeanum | reverse complement strand
TGAACTCAGCTTTTACTTTTTAAGACATTGGGGAAAATGTCTCATTTAGGTTTGAGGGTGGGGAATAGTTGATTAGTATCTTGTTTGTATGTTGTTTTTATTTTTAGTTTTGTATTTTTCGAAAAATACAAAAAAATTGAAAATCTTACAAAAATAAAAAAATATTTTATGTTTTTAATTTGATTAATCGGGTGAAATTGGTGTGAGATAGATGTGTAAGGAGTTTCCACTCCTGAGACGTATCTCAACCTATTTCGAAACAAGTTAATTTTTTTTATTTCCTTTTAAATTATTTAATTTGTGAATTCTCCATAAAACTAATTAAAATGGATCTTCATATGCTCAGTTGACATGTATTATCAACATACATGGTAACATACAGACATGAGCTGTAATTGAAAAGTTTGTAATATTCAGTGCTATAGTGTTATTGGAGGAAGCATCTATGAAAAGCGATGGAGTAAAAAAAAAGTCTGAGATCCGAGTTATTAAGTCCGTATGGGTGTTTTAACACCTAGTGCCCTAAAGCCAACTGGTTTGGGAGTCACTGGCCCAAAGCTCGCTACATGGATCAATGATGTTGCAAAAATTATATATATCTGAAGTCTGAGTAATTAAGTCTGTAGGGGTGTCTTAACACTTAGTGCCCTAAAGCCAACTGGTTTGGGAGTCACTGACCTAAAGTTCGTTACATGGATGGATGATATTGTATATAAATAAATAAAAAATCAAAAAGAAAGAAAAAATCTGAAAAATCAGAAAAATTATTCCATTGCTAGAAAAAGATGTGAATTCTAATAAAACTTTAGGACAAAAATACTACTCTCTTATCAACTACACTTGTGACTGTTGTGGGCAAAAATGAGTTGAGTAATATTTTATTGACTATGTATATGGAGAATGGTAAATATAATCGGAGAATTTACTTATTCGGTAATTTAGAAAAAAAGAAAACAAATAGTAACTCGGAGTAGAAGTTTCATCTGATTAGTCACTAACTTCTTTATTTTCTTTTTTCTTGTCCTTTTGCTTTTATGTGCATTAGTTTTACTATCTTTTTACTTTTGTAAAATGTTTGTGGGTATCGTTGCTGTAAGCCCTCACGAGACTACAACTCGTCCACTAGGGAAACCTAGGGGTTTAAAGGCTTGTTGCATACGCTAAATGCAACCGTGATCCCTACGAAAGTGGCTTAGCTTAATTTTTATGTTATTTTATTTTGTGTTTTGCTCGAGGACTACCAAAATGTTAGGTTTATGAGTGTGATGAGTGGTAAATGTATCATTATTTCTCACTTATTTGACCTAATATTTTGTATAGATTCTTGAGTTTTATGAATATTTTGATGTGTTTTGTGTTATTTTGTAGATAAATAAAGTTTCAGGACATTCTGGAGGTGATTTGGGGCCAGAACAGTGAAAAAGGACAACAAAGGGCAAAAATATCATTTAAGCGTCACGACGCGATACCCGCATCACGACGCCTAACGTGCGTCGGCCTGTGCTAACTTGCACCGCTTCATGTTAAAATGCGTCGTGCCACGTGTCAAAATCTGAAAAGTCTGCTAACATGCACCAGATGCTAACGTGCGCCTGCCATGTGTCAACATCAGAGGAGATCTACTAACGTGCACCGTGCCATGTGTCATCATCTTATGGTGCCGACAATCCACATCGCCACGTGTCGTCCACATGTCATCCACGTGTCGTCCACATAAGCCACAAGCCAAGTCAGTGTGCCACGTGTCAGCCACGTCATCATCAGCCAATTATCGCGTGCCACGTGGCACAATCATATGGTGTCGACAATCCACATCGCCACGTGTTTCCACGTCCTTGCCATGTCTTTGCCACGTCATCGCAATCATTCAGCTCTCAGCCGCCTTACCACGTGTCAGTCGATCCGAAAAATATGCCTATTTGGCGCCGGAAAACGCACCGTATTTAGCGCCGGAAAATGCGGCGCATCACGACGCGAAAGGAGTTCGCGTCGCAACGCGCATGGCCTATCGACGCCTATAAATAGAGCTCGAAATTTCAGTTTCAGATGTACCTTCCTCTCTGAATTCTCTGATAATAATAAGGAGTTTGTATCTAGTTTGTTTTAATTTCAGTTTTGTAATTAATTTTATTTACTTTTTATAATAGTAATTTACTTTCTTTACTCTTTCAGTTTTTATTATTCATCAATGAAGAGGTAACTTCCCCCTGCTAGGGTAAAATGTAAAACTTTTATTACTGCTATTTAGATTAATCTCTCTTAATTATAATATATAAACTATTTAAAACTTGACTTAACAATGATACCGCTATATTGGTCGGTTGGTAATTAATTATAAATTGGTTTTAACCTGACTAAGCATGGATACCGCCTGGTTGGTCTGTTGGTAATTACCGCCTATATGGCTGGTTTATGGACAAATAATGATACCGCTTTTATGGTCGGTCAGACTTAATTTGACTTAATCAGGTTACCGCCTATATGGATGGTTAGTAATATCACACAAGTTAATATATCATATTAAGGGAGATATCTAAAATAGTAGTGATAAAAGTAGATCCTCTAGCTCTAGCATTTTCTTTTATTGTATTTTTCTCTATTTATTTTCCAGCATTTTTCACTAAAATGGTAGTGATAAAAGTAGATCCTCTAGCTCTAGCATTTTCTTTTATTGTATTTTTCTCTATTTATTTTCCAGCATTTTATCACTAAAATGGTAGTGATAAAAGTAGATCCTCTAGCTCTAGCATTTTCTTTTATTGTATTTTTCTCTATTTATTTTCCAGCATTTTACTTTTCAGCATTTTACTTTATGTTTTTTATTTTTAAGTTGTTACTAGCCCTAGTTATGTGTCATAACTAAGTTAATTATCTGGGGTTGTGATGAAATCCAATATCATCGGTTTATAAGGGCTTATTTTATAGTTTGGGTAATTTAAAGGTTTACTTATTAAGTCTTAAGCTTAATGCGTCTTGTTAACTGGCCACTAATAAGATTGATCTGGTAAATCTAAAATAAACTTGACAAAGGAATTTTAGGTTTCAGCCTTAGACTTAATAGCCCACGATCTTCCTTGAGGATAGATAACCCTTTAATAGATTTCCTTACAGGATAGACAGATACCTGTCGGGCGGGGGTAACCACAATTGGAACTTAATCTTAATAAATCCAGGTAATTTGGTTGACATAGACATATGGTTCAATTGGGTTATACTGGGTATTTACATCTGACCATCGACAGAGGCTTTTGCATAATTTCGTGTTCAGGTTAGTAAACCAATATATTACACAAACATGAAATAACCACTTCATCTTTTAAAAAAAATTTGGAAGAAATCACAACCCTGAATAGTTTAATAAATTTAAATTTTCCTCAATTAACTTTCGCACCATTTTATTTTCTTGTTTTTAAGTTTAAAGTCACCGCCCAATCAAACAATCAACTTGTTAGATACTTGTAATCATTTGGCCTCATACAAATTAATAGCCTAGGTATTAAGTCTTCGTGGGATCGATACTTTTTATACTATTTGAACGATATGTGCACTTGCACTATATGCGTGTGATTTCGCACCGGTCAAGGATGAATACTGATGGCAGTCACCAGTGGGTCTGAGTCCACCAATCGAGTCAGAAATGGAGTAAGAGTCCAGTCTGAGTCAATAAAAATTTTGTACTAGCATTTGGGATATGTGTCTTTATGTATAGACTTATTAAAGTTAAGTTGTATGCCAAGTTGTAAGATAGGGCCACGGTCCCACTTATATATATATATATATATATATATACTTAAAGTAAAGAGTGTATAGTTGTATGATAGATCAGAGTCAGAGGCTTATGGGGTTAGTTTGATCTATCCCCTGCCGGTGACATCTCCTAGATTGGGGATGTTACACTTATATACTAATAGGGTTGGGCCAAATTTGGTAGTTAAGGAAATTAGATATCTTACATTTTAATCTTTATTAAACAAGCAAAATACAAAATGATAACCTTTACCTTTAATGTAAAGTTAACATTATACACTAACTAATCATTTTCTAACTTTATCATAATGGTAGATATTTATATTTTAATTATTTTATTTATTTAATAATTAAATAATTAATTAAATATAAATATCTCAAACATATGTATTATATTTACTTTAAATAATCCAAATACATATATTAATGATATATGTCAAATATCACAATTTGAGATTTAATTAATGTGTATTTAATAAAATCATATATTAAATACAAATACACATTAATTAGGAAATGACCAAAAATTCCATTTGCATGTATCTTTCGTTTAACTGTTAAATGATTTACAAATAATCAATATTATTCATAAAAGTTGTCATAATGCTTTACGGGTATATTTCATTAGTGAGAGTCTCTAGGTTCAGGCATATCCATCATGAAATCTAATTTCGTGTCCATAATCTACCCACCCGTAAATTATGATGAACACAGATAAACTCACTGAACCATACATGTCGAGGTCATTTCATACGTATAATCCCTCCAACACAGGTATCCAGATTATTCCAGAGATATAGATATAAACGTCAAATCTCTATAGATATAATCACGTCGATGTTTCTATAGCAATCTCTTAATAACACTTAGAACTCACTTCTACAGTGTACCACATGCCCATGGATTTAACAGATTGATAATTCCATATTGAATACCTATGCTCTGTACATATAGCCGACAGATTCTATCTTGACACAGAGGATATCCTGAGAATCAGTCCACACCCAACGAGGTCTGACCTTAATAGGTCGGTGACGTGACTGCCATCAAAGTGTGGAGGATATCTCATATATCCACAGTGGTATCTCAAGTAAAGAATCATTATGCTACTTAACCTGAGAAGAATCTTATTGGCGTTGGTATGTCATCTATTAAGAATCTTCGGTGAGTCATTCAGTGTTTATCTGATATAAACACCTACATGTCTATATGAGTCTCCAAGACTCAAAGTTCATTGAGAATCTACCATTTGAAATCCAAGATTCCAATATACGACATGTACCGGTCTCAACGAGTTTACTTACTGACTAAGTAATGTAAACCTTGACCATGAACTGTTAAAAAAATGATACTATTATGATACAACTCAATGTCAGTTGCGACGCTTTTGCAACTATATCATAACTAATCATTCTAAGGTCAATTACGTCTTTATCATATGTAAAGAGATATTATATAATAGAAATAACCGGTGCAAACACACGCGTATAACGCAAGCGCACGTATCGTTCAAGTAGTATAAAAATATCGATCCCACGAGGACTTAATTCCTACTGTTGTTATTAATTATTGAATCTATTTATTTACAGATATCTAATTATAGGGAGAAGGGAATTGATTGCTTTGATTGGTTGAATGTGGAATTGCTTAATAAAAATAAAATAAACAAAAGAAAAATACTAAGGAAAATAAATAAACAGACTCAAAAGATCTAGGGTCGTGACTCAACACAATACTGTTAAAAGGATGAATTGATTCTCTTATTTATGTGTACTAATTCAGTTTGCTAACCTGGAACACGAAAATATGCAAAAACCTCTTCCGATGGTCAGATGCAAATACCCAGTATAACCCAATTGAACCATATTCCTATGTCAACCAAATTACCTGGATTCATTAAGATTAAGTTCCAATTATGGCTACCCCCGCCCGACAGGTATATGACTATCCTGTAAGGAAATCTATTAAAGGGTTATATATCCTCAAGGAAGATCGTGAGTTATTGAATCTAAGGCTGAAACCTAAAATCCATATGTCTAGTTCATTTTAGATTTACCCCATCAATCTTATTAATTGCCAGTTAACAAGACGCATTAAGCTTAAGACTCAATAAACAAACTAAAGAACTACCCATAAAAAGAAAATCAATTATTAAGTGTGTGTATTGTGTTTCATCACTTCTCTAGAATAAAAATAAAATATTGGGGGTTGAGGATCCACTTTTACTATTTATAATTTAGATATCTCCTTTAATATAATACAGAAATTAAACATGATATTACCGACCAGCCATAAAGGCGGTATTCCTTATTAAGTCAAATTAAGTCCGACCAGCCATAAAGGCGGTAATAGTATTTGAACATAAACCAGCCATATAGGCGGTAATTACCTGTCACCTAAAGACCAGCCATATAGGCGGTGCCACATTATGTCAAATAAATAAAACCAGCCATTAAGGCGGTAATCTTTTATATTTTGAATTATAATTTTCATATTATATTTAAGGGAGATTAATCTAAATTAAAATAATAAAAGCTTCACCTTATCCCCAGAGGAAAATTAACTATTAAACATTAAAAAGAAAGGTAGAAGAAAAGAACTATTATTACTGAAAATTAAAATACATAAATAAAAAATATTATTTATATATACAAAAATAGATGCTTCCTATAAAATCAGGGAGAATTTCCCAAGGAGAGCATGAAGAAAAATGAATCTGGCGGCCTCATTTTATAGGCATATTTTGGTCCAGCGTCGCGACGCTGAAAATGCACTAGCATCGCGACGCTGGCAACAGTCCACGCGGAGTTCACGTGGGTTGACCACGCGTCTGTCGGCAGTAATAATTGAGCCACGTGTCACGCTCTGGTTGGCTGGCGATGCGGTCCAATGAAATCCTGCCACGTGTCAGCTTGTGATTGGGTGGAAATTCGGTCTAATAGAATGGTGACACGTGGCGTGCTCTAATTCATCGATTATTCGGTCCAATAGGAAGAGGACACATGGCACACGCTTAGGTTGGTCGAATAGGATGTTGACACGTGGCGGACGGCGCACGTTAGCAGAACCGTTGTGATGGTGACACGTGACACGACGCACGTTAGCATGATCGGCGCACTTTAGCAAATTTTGAGCAATCAGATTTTGATACGTGTAAACCGGCGCACGTTAGCAGGCTAGGCGTCGCGACGCGCAAGACTTTAGTGTCGCGACGCTCAAAAGACCAAAATATTCCAGTTGACGCATTTTTGTCCGTTTTTGCCCCAAATTGCCTCCAGTGCTTTCCAAACTTTATTTATCTGCAAAATAACAAAACACATCAAAACGTTCATAAAACTCGAGAAACTATACGAAATATTAGGTCAAATGAGTGGGAAAAAGTGATATAAATACCTCTCATCAAGAAACTGTTTATTTGATTCATAATAAAATATTTACATAAGTATTTACAGGGAAATACATAAGAAAATTGGCGCTCCGAGCACCAACCCTAACACCTTCAACTACCATTGTAATTTCAATTTCATTTTCATGAATAAAAATATTTCTTTATGTGATTGCTGAGTGATTTGGAGGGGTTCCATCAATTGGTATCAGAGCGAGAGTTCCTAGGATCTGTGATGATTACTGATCATTGAGGGAAGAAGAATAAATCAGAGGAGAAAAAAAAAGTTACAGTGCAATTTGGGTGATAAAAGAAGAAGAAACAACAGCCATCCAAAAAAAAAACAGTTGTCAAATAAAAGAAGAAAAAAACCATCGAAGCAACAAAAAAAAATAGTACTCCCTCCACCCTATACGACCACCGTCGTTTGCAATCGGTACCATCACCAACAACAGAAAATACCGGCGATCAAAGCCTCACAATCGCCGACGCTCAAAATGCCTACAGTAGTCGCGACAACCACCAGAGGAGCCAACCGCCGCAGCCACTATACCCTAGCCGCCGTTTCTCAACATGTTCTCGCCGTCGATCAAGCACCATCACAATCCTCTCACGCTAGCGACTTCAACCATAACCCTATCAGTGTCGATTGAGGGCTAGAGCACCAAAATCAACAGCCACAGTTCACCACCTCTTCATCTACATCGATTCATCACCGGTAGTGATTTTTTGACGCTGCCACCAGCGCCGGTGTGTTCCCATCACGAACTTTTCTAGATTTGACCATTCCGACATCATTCTGGTAACCGGTGAACACTCAGGTCAATTATGCTTTTGCCCTACAGTTTAATTTTTTACAAATTAGTCTAGATAGTTTCTGTTTCTTTCATTTTAGTCCCTAAAGTTTTGTTTACTGTAAAAAAAAAGTAAGTACAAAAAAGGAAAAAATACAAAAACAAAAACAAATAACAAAAAAAAATAAAAAAAAAAAGTTATAAAAAAGAGAAGAAGAGTGCCCAGAAAAAATGAGGTGTATTGGGATTTCATTCAAATTGGGTTACATACGGCAAGATGGTTCTCTCAATGACTATATTGTCAGGTTTGATGGTTTGGCGAGCTCAGTGTCATATATATCCAAATATCATTTGCCTGGAATCTTCATCAATGGATTGCAGTATGAGTTGCATTCTGAGGTTCGAGACGGCTTAAAGAACTTGAGGGTGATTGATCTTGATGGGGTCAAAAAATTAGCCCTGGAGGCAGAAGAGAAACTAGCAGAATTAGACAGAATGGCGGAATTCACAAAATGGAAAATGATCAATTCATGCAAGACTGAAAGATCCCGAGCCGATAATGGATTCGCGTACCAGTCAGATGTGGGAGGATTAGATAGCATTGAAGAAAATCCTTGGAAAAAACTTGATCAATATTGGAGAAGATGCGGGAGATGACAAAAGAATCAAAGACTAACTCGGGTACTCACATTGATGCTGCTCCATCATTTCAAGAAGCAGGAACTGGTCCGACGACACCTCTTATGGAGGGCAATAGGAAACAATCTGAGAACCATTCAAACGGCCGATCGGGTAAATTCAAGCAACTTTCTACAGTTGATTTTCTATGTTTTCAATTGATTGACCTGATATGGGGAAAATGAGTGAAAAATTCACATATTTTAAAATTAATCGAAATTTTTTAAAATAGAGTTTTGTTATAAATATGTATGTTATTATATGGATAATTTTTATAAATAAAGAGATGTAATGCTAATGCTAAACTAATATATATAAATAATATTTATTTTTTAAAATTATTTGTTAATTTAATTTTAACTAATCAAATTAATAAATAAAAAATTATAGATTTCGCTTAATTTTAAAATAAAGACTTCGCTAATTTTCCCTTGAGGTATCTAATATGTGTTTCTCAACGAGAGGTGTGTTGCTTAAAGGTATGTTTATGTTTTTTGTTGTTAGAATTTGAATAATGTTGGTTGATCTCGACTAATGGGAAAAATCTTTTGTTTGATTTGGAAATCTAAATAATATTGTTTCTCCTGTTTGGTTTTTATATGATTTTTGATTGGATTTCTAGTTGCTAGCTGATGTTTTCGTTGAACCTCCATACCATTGTGATCAATTTGTGAGTATGAGATTGACTAGTACTTTATAAGCTCATAGGTTTCCTCCTTTTATAATACAAAAACAAAAAATTATTTATTATAAGACAAAAATTATAAATATATTTTCTAATTATGTGCAAAATAATGTGCACTTTTACGTGTAATTATCATTTATCATTTTTCTTGATTGGTTCAGGGGTATAACAAAAAATTGACTAGTTTAGATTGTGAAGCACATCAAATGACGTTGGTGTTGACACACTTTATAAGCACATCTCTCAGGGTCCTTCCCATGTTTTAGCAACTTGGGGTGTCCTAATTGAGATGAGCTAATGTACCAATTACTCACCAAGATATATTTAGGAAATGATTCATCGCATGCTACAGACAATTTATCAGTAATTCCAACTGATTTCACAAGGAAAATGAACTATCAATTGTTCGAAAAGGAGGGACTAAATAATTTTAAACTACATTACAAAGCCAATGTACTGCCCATAGTCATCCAAACAAGGCATAATAAGTAATGCTTATCATAAATTGAATTCATCGTGTCAAACTCTGTAAGATTCTAAAACAAAAATGCTTTGATTTCACTCCTGAATAGACAAAAGTTTTACATTGTAGTAAAACTTTTGTTTATTCGAAAATGAAATCGTACATGTGCTTTGTGCATAGTAACTTTACACTTCTAAAAATAGCCTACTGTTCTGATAAATGAGATGCTATTGAAACTACCAATGAGAAAGGCTGACTGTCAAAATTCCATGTATCTAGACTTTAAAACTAAAATCATTCACACACAAAATCCATCGAGAACAATGTTAAAAGAGAGTTGCCATGCACCACTCAAAATCAAATTTACACCATGTCCAATAAAATCCAAGTAACTGAAAAAAATACACACTGGAATATTCACCTACTATTGAGCTCATAGCACTTCATTCTGGCATAACCATGAAAGTAAAACACTCTAGTCATATATAACACAGATTATTTAACTTCTGCTTAAGATACCTACAGCAAAGTCTGATTTGGGCATTTTATGTCAACTAAGAGGGGCTTCAAGACCCTCCCAGGTTACAATTTGGAGAAAAATTCCACCGTCCATTGGAGCGAGGAAACACTTGATGGCGCAGTCCAAAAGGAAAAGCGGGAAAATGGATGTTAGGGTAGCGGTCATAATCACCACCTTGTATGAGAGGATTTCCAAATGGAGCAGGATCTCTTATAATGGGAACATAAGGCCTTGCACGAGGGAACAACGGTGTAATTGGCCTCTTTCTTTTCTTGTAGCATTCCCAAAGAGAAACAAACCTGTGTTTCCAACTGGTCTTCCCTTCTGCAGCTGATCTACTTCCTAACTCCTCTACATACTTTTGCTTCCACAATTCATTATTTGAGGCCAAATATCTCATCTCCCTAGAAACACATTCCATTTTCGCAACATCAACACCAGGAATGCACTCCAAAATCTTAAGCTTCAGCTCAGTTGGGAGATGCGTCCAACATGCCGGAAGACTCAGGCCAGCCTTATCGCACAGATCAATCAATAATGGCAAAGCAAGCACATCCTTTACATTCTTCCAAAATTCAAACACTTCATCTGCACATTCCAAACTCTTATACTCATCTTTATCATGCAAACTACAATTCTTATCAGAATTAGCCCACACTAAACTAATAATAGGACCAAACTTATATGCATTCAAGCACAGCTTATGCATTCCTAAATCACCCTGGGCCATAGAACCATAAACATTAACAAAATGTCCTAAAACTTGATACTTCAAAGCAACAAATTCAGACACATCATTAGAACCATCATTCAAAAGCTCTGGCAAGGTATAAGACATCGAAACGCCTTTTGACAGCAAATTACCAGGCAAATCAAACCGGTCCATTCTCATACCGGACACAGGATCGCACCCAACAAAGCCAGACTCCAACAAAATCTCATGAACCGCGACAATTACAAGCCCGTGAGGGCCCACGCCACCACCTAAATGTTCTCCCAGTACCCTCAAGAAATATGGCTCAGGCACTCTCTTTCCAGGAAAAACTACTGACCCTTCATCAATATCCATAGTTTCAGCACCGGGAAGCTCCAAAGTTTCTTGCTTTTCTGGAGCTTCTTGCAAATTTGAGGTTTCTTGAACTAGGGTTTTCTCAATTTCACAACTTTGTGACATGGATTCTAGTGAATCAACCTCAATTTTCTCCAATTTCCGAATAGGGTTTTGCTGTTTTCCCAATCTCGCATCTGGGTTCTCAAAATCTTCCGAAATAACAGCTTCTTTCGATTTGGACTCTTGTAAATTGACCCCGATTTCCTCAGTTTTCACTGGCTCCTGAACGTTCACACTTCGGATTTCGCTCTCTAGGGTTTGGGAAACAAAAGCGGTGGGATCTCGGGTGTAATATATAAGGTCACCGGCGGTGACGCCGAGAGAGTGAAGGGATGCCTCAAGGGACGACGCCTGGAGTTCGTCCTTTCTGTTGAGAGACACGTGAAGAGAAGACGGAGACGATGAAATTGATTGAGAGAGGGTTTCTTTGAGTTGATGAAGAGACCATGAATTCGGAACTTCGAGTTTTAGGGTTTCTTTGGATTCAAGAGATCTCAGTCTAAGTTTCATGGTGCTTTGCTAATAATGCTCACAGTGAATCGATGAAGAAATTATACAAAGAAATTTTTGGGGACGAGATTCGAAAAAGACGAGACCAGAGGCTCGGTGACGCAAGTTTATCAATTTGATTTGTAGGAGGAATAATAACATCAGGAACCCTGAATATTGTGTAATTGTAAATAAAGATCACGAGATATGCGTCCCGAGCCTCGGCGGTGCAAGTTTATCTTGTTTAAAAGAATGTTTTATAAGTCCATTTTTTTAAAAAATTTAATCGTCCATTAGGTCTCTTTTATTTTAGGTCAGATTAAAAATCTTGGAACTCGATAGGGATTTATAATATATGGATGAAAAATTGATTTGAATAAAATTTCGATAATAATTCGGGTCAAATTTTAGTTTAAATTTAATAATATTGATCGGGATTCAAGATAATTTTAGGGATGTGCTTATTAGAAATAACGTTTTTTAACTAGTAATACCTATTTTGGGTGAATTTAGACTCATGCCAATAATAAAAACTTATAGAGTCAGGGCTTCCGAGTTATGCTACCTTAGATTCTTATTAGCAGAGCAAGTAATCACATATGATATCAGAGCAACTCCCAATCAAAATTATATGGATTTTCATATAGTGATGTTAGGCCCCAAAGGAGTAAATTATCAAGTATATGAAGGGCAGGTGATGGGATAATTTTTATACTCGTTGATTGGACGGGTCGGGTGTTAGGGTTTGCAGAAGGGCGCGATGCAAAAGCTCGGCGGCGAGCAAAATCGACTTTTAAAATAATTTTTAGTTCAGATAAATTAACTGGCATCTTACAACTAATTTATCAATATTTCACCCAAATCACTCATCAATATCAAATTTTTGAAGTGATTACGCAACAAAAGATTAAATTTCCGGAAATACTTTTCGTGGTTACACATAAACCGGTTTATCGGTTCATTGAGCCAAGCGACTGAGATAATCAGACAATCGGTTAAGTTGTGGAACTGGACCAGCCCAATGCTACAGTGATCCGATCACTGTAATTTCAACAAATTATAATTTTACCTCTAGTGTGATTTTTTATCGAAAATTTCCAAAACGCTTCCGGATTAATTCCGAAAATTTTGAGAATTTTCCCACACATCTACTACAATAATTTGAGTACTGTAGTAATGACCAAATAATCGTACTTTCTATAAATTATGATTTTCCCCTAATACGATTTTAAGAAAAATTTCCTAAAATGCTTTCAGAACAATTTTGAAAATTCCAAAATTTTTTCTTACACATTATTGCATATTCAATTTCATCCACAACATCTCAATTCCATAAATTAAACCACAATTGAATAAATTACATAATTAATCAAATTAATCATCTAATTAATTCAAAATCTTGCAAATCCAATTCCAAAATACCAATTGAGAGTTTACCACTATAAAACAACTCTAAAATAATTCTAGGTTATCATTGAGTGGCTTAAGCAAATATAAAATGACAATTTTATATCCTGCATAATAATTAAGCCTAATTAAACTAATTAGCCTAATTAAGTTACACATGTATTTCTAAGCTAATCAATTTGATTTCTATTATTCAATACACATCAAACAAACATGAATTAAAGCCATATCTTATGTAATTAACTTGGAACAAATTGTAAATAATTTACAACACAAAGAATAATAGGAATTATTTTAATTCCCTTGTAGACCTCTGTTTAAGTAACTCTAGAAAGATTATAGGTCACTAATGAGTGGCTTAAGCAATTTTAGAATGATATTTTTGTGTCCTACACAATAATTAGGTCTAATTACACTAATTATCCTAATTAAATTACACATGTATTTCTAGGCTAATCAATTTGAAATCTATCTTTCCATATATATCACTCTTATGTTTCCTATGAGATGACAAGAATTGAGCATCTTGCTATGGTGTTATGTCCCTGAAATGTCCCCTATGATCTATCAACGGCTCAGCGGTTGTCTCCATCCACGGATCAATCCTCACGGGAGGTGGCGGGTCACAAACATACATATGAAGCCCTTCAGTTCTCTTGTCTGCACTCAGTTTTAATTTAATAATATTGATCGGGATTCAAGATAATTTTAGGGATGTGCTTATTAGAAATAACATTTTTTAACTAGTAATACCTATTTTGGGTGAATTCAGACTCATGCCAATAATAAAAACTTATAGAGTCAGGGCTTCCGAGTTATGCTACCTTAGAATCTTATTAGCAGAGCAAGTAATCACATATGATATCAGAGCAACTCACAATCAAAATTATATGGATTTTCATAAAGTGATGTTAGGCCCCAAAGGAGTAAATTATCAGGTATATTAAGGGCATGTGATGGGATAATTTTTATACTCGTTGATTGGACGGGTCGGGTGTTAGGGTTTTCAGAAGGGCGCGATGCAAAAGCTCGGCGGCGAGCGAAATCGACTTTTAAAATAATTTTTAGTTCAGATAAATTAACTGGCATGTTACAACTAATTTATCAATATTTCACCCAAATCACTCATCAATATCAAATATTTGAAGTGATTACGCAACAAACACTTCAGATTAAATTTCCGTAAATACTTTTCGTGGTTACACATAAACCGATTTATCGGTTCATTGAGCCAAGCGACTGAGATAATCAGATAATCGATTCAGTTGTGGAACTGGACCATCCCAATGCTACAGTGATCCGATCACTGTAATTTCAACAAATTATAATTTTACCTCTAGTGTGATTTTTTATTGAAAATTTCCAAAACGCTTCCGGATCAATTCCGAAAATTTTGAGAATTTTCCCACACATCATACACACTACTACAATAATTTGAGTACTGTAGTAATGACCAAGTAATCGTACTTTCTATAAATTATGATTTTTCCCCTAATACGATTTTAAGAAAAATTTCCTAAAATGCTTTCAGAACAATTTTGAAAATTCCAAAATTTTTTCTTACACATTATTGCATATTCAATTTCATCCACAACATCTCAATTCCACAAATTAAGCCACAATTGAATAAATTACATAATTAATCAAATTAATCATCTAATTAATTCAAAATCTTGCAAATCCAATTCCATAATTACCAATTGAGAGTTTACCACTATAAAACAACTCTAAAATAATTCTAGGTTATCATTGAATGGCTTAAGCAAATATAAAATGACAATTTTATATCCTGCATAATAATTAAGCCTAATTAAACTAATTAGCCTAATTAAGTTACACATGTATTTCTAAGCTAATCAATTTGATTTCTATTATTCAATACACATCAAACAAACATGAATTAAAGCCATATCTTATGTAATTAACTTGGAACAAATTGTAAATAATTTACAACACAAATAATAATAGGAATTATTTTAATTCCCTTGTAGACCTATGTTTAAGTAACTCTAGAAAAATTATAGGTCACTAATGAGTGGCTTAAGTAATTTTAGAATGATATTTTTGTGTCCTATACAATAATTAGGTCTAATTACACTAATTAACCTAATTAAATTATACAAGTATTACTAGGCTAATCAATTTGAAATCTATCTTTCCATATATATCACTCTTATGTTGCTTATGAGATGACAAGAATTGAGCATCTTGCTACGGTGTTATGTCCCTGAAATATCCCCATGATCTATCAACGGCTCAGCGGTTGTCTCCATCCACGGATCAATCCTCACGGGAGGTGGTGGGTCACAAACATACATATGAAGCCCTTCAGTTCTCTTGTCTGCACTCAGTGTCTGCGGTTGCCTCATCTCAGAGCTATCATTATGGTGATCCATGTCGTCTGTTTCTGGACTTTCATCTCCAAAATTGTATATCTTGTGGCATTCTTCATCATCTTGCGGGCGCATGGCTTTGAAGATGTGAAAAGTCACCTCTTGATCTTGCATTCGTTTGGTCAGCTCACCCTTCTGAACGCCGATCAATGTTCTGCTTGTGGCTAAGAAGGGTCGTCCGAGGATGATGGGAACCTCACTGTCTTCCTCCATGTCTAAAACTATAACTTCTGAGAGGAAGACAAACTTGTCCACTTTCACCAGCACGACCTCTATTTTACCTCGAGTGTAAGTGAAAGATCTATCTGCTAGCTGCAGTATAACAGTGGTTGATAGCGCTTTTCCCAAACCTAATTTTTGGTAAGTAGACATCGATAATAAGTTGATGCTTGCACCCAAATCACATAGTGTTTTACTAAATTAGTGGTTGCCAATGGTACATGGTATAGTAAAGCTATCGAGGCCCTTCAGCTTGAGTGGAAGCTTATTCTGTAGGATGACACTGTATTCCTCTGTGAGGGTCACGGTTTCGAATTCGCTCAACTTTATTTTCTTTGACAATATATCTTTCAAATACTTCACATAACTGGGCATCTGCTCTAGTGCTTCGGCGAAGGGAATATTGATATGCAGTTTCTTGAAGATCTCTAAGAACCTTGAAAACTACTTATCTAGCTTGTGCTGTTACAAACGCTGAGGGAATGTAGGAATTGGATAATTTGTAAGGCTTGCCTATTTGGTATTTCCTTCATCTCTCTTCTTTTTTTTAGTAGGCTTTGCCTCATTCTCTTTAGGCTATTTTATCCCAATGTCATTGTCGATGATAGTCTCGCTCTTCAATGTGATAGCCTTGCAAGACTCATTATTCTGGCCCCTTAGATTAGGTTCTGTATCACTCGGGATGGCACTCAATAGTCTGTAGTTCGGCCCACTTGCCAATTGTCCCAATTGATTCTCCAATGTCTTCAAAGACGAGGCTTGATTATGGACTAATGCTTCTAAACTAGTGTTGTTCTTGGCATTTTTCCGCTCCTCTATGTGAGAAGCTTGTTATGATTCACCACTTGCATCTGTAGCTCTTCCATGAGTGGCTTGCTCTCATAAATAGCCTTATGTTCTGCTGCGGGCAATGTGATCTATCATGTGGTCCTACCTCTTGGTTATTTTCTACCCAAAATTGGGATGATCTTTCCACCCAGGATTGTAACTGTTCGAATATGGATTGTGGCTTGGCATGTTAAAGTTGTTCACATAGTTGACAGACTCACCATATTGATTGTGTGGCTCCCCATTCGATTCTCCCATATATCATGTACTTGTGTGATCGGTGAAATCACACACGTAACGCAATCATGTTGGGATGTATGCCCTAGAGCTACATGTGATGTAAACGGCTTCATGTGTTTAGAAATAAAAGGATGCATTATTCATTTATCTAATTGTTTGTTCAATATCGCATATTGTATATCTTCATAAATACCGTAGATTACTTATGTACCTTCAGACTTGGTGTATGAACGTCATGCACCAGAGGATTTAAGACTGAAGTTAGTAATCTTAAATAGTCCATAGAGAGCAAACAAACCGGGTACTTTGTTTGTGGTTTATCTATAGCTGCGGTCCATTCTATATTTGGATGACGATCTTAATTCGGATCGTCCATGTAGAGACATGAGAATGGAGGCACCTTATATGATGTGATCATATAGGACTGGGCCTAGATAGAAATGACATTCTTATAATATCCGTTAAACAAAGAAAGTCATTTCGATCTACTTGATGGTCATATATGGATTGATCTTAATCCTGAATATACTACGAACTCCTGCATAACAGGTTGTGTCATTTGATTTACAAAGGTGAGGTTGGTGTAGCAATCTCAACCAATAACTACGTACTTTGGGGGCATAGTCTGTTATGTAGCTGAGAACGTTTTACATAGACATGGAATTCACTCCTTCTTGCGAGAAGTAGATGAATATCTCTCTTAAGGGTTGATTCGGTACTTGAACGATTAGAGCGCTCAAGTCTTTCTATTACGAATAGAAAGATTAATATTCATAACAGTTATGAATGAATCGTTCGTTAGAGAATCAATGGTACTTAAGATAAAATAATTAGAGGGGTATAACGGACATTATGACCCGGCTCCAATTACGAGATATTCGTGAAGGATCAATTCGTATGCAATGACTATATCGGTGGACACCGACTTTGTTCGGCCTTATATTTCATCTACGACGACGAGAGTGCAACTTCGGGTTTTTAGTGGAATAACCCGGAGTCAATAATTCGTAATATTTAATTAAGAGCTTAATTAATATTTCGAGATTATTGGAGCTCAGAACCGTAGGTCCACTTGGTCCCTGTGCTAGCTCGATTTACTATAGCGGAGCTAATATAATTGGATGGTCCAATTATATACTCACAAAAGGAATAAATATTATTAATATGATTAATAATAATTATATCACACATGAGACTTTATATTAAAGTTAATATAAAGTATTAATAATTATATATGATAATTATTAAATTAGAACATTAAATTATATATGATATAATTTAATAAGGCTAAGGATTATTACCAAGGTAGGATTCCTTATTGGATAAGGAATATGATTTGTTTGTTTTGGAAACAAAATCAAATCCTAATTGTCCCCTACCTTGGCCGAATTTTTGGAGTCATATTAGGGATAAGATTTGTTTGTTTTGGAAACAAAATCAAATCCAAATTAAATCCCCCTTGGCCGAAAATTTGGAGTCCTAAAGGGAGTAGGATTTGTTTATTTTGGAAGCAAAATAAAACAAGGATTCCTAATCCCCCCTTGGCCGAATTTCAAGAGCAATGGGAGACTAGTGGTTGATTTGTTTAATGAAACGAATTAACCATAAGTATAAAAGAAAAATTATGATTTAATTTTTCTGATCCAAGAAGTCATTAGAAACCCTAGCCTTCATCTCCTTCTCCAAGCTCTCAAGAGTTGAGAATTATTTTCGGTGTGTGTGATTATTCTCTAAACCGTTTAGAGATTAATTTGAGAGTGTAGCCCACATTACCCTCCGTTAGTGTCGAGACATAGTTCGGAAGACCTCGTGACGTTGAAAAACATCCCCAAATACTTAACACAAGTCACGACAACCAGCCCCTGGAATCCCTGCAATTTGCACAGATACAAGTTCTCAGGGAGCTCCGTTTTGTTTGGTTTTCATTCGGGATTTTGGGAAACACTTTAGGATAATTTTAGGGCTGTGTTAGGATTGATTTTTGGAGATAAAATCAGATCTGAAATTGAGCAGTGAGTGGCGCAAATCAGACCTGAAACTGGGTGCAGTTCGCGCCCATATCGTGTCCAAAACAGTCCGTTATTTCACTGCTGTTCAAGGGCTGTTCGGGGACTGTTTCGGGGCTATTCCGGAGCTGAGATTTTGTCCAAAACATCAGTGAATCCACTGGTGTGGTTCGGCCAAGCAAAGGGAAGAGCAGAAAAATTTTTCAAGTTCGATCCGTGAGCCTAATCGCTTCCGCTGCGCGAGGGAAAGCGTTTCCTACAAATCACACGTATCGCTCAAGTAGTATAAAAATATCGATCCCACGTGGACTTAATTTCTAATGTTGTTATTAATTATTGATTCTATTTATTTACAAGTATCTAATTAGATGGAGAAGGGAATGATTGCTTGATTGGTTGGTTGAATTTGGATTTGCTAAATAAATAAAAACACAAGAGAAAATACTAAGGAAAATAAACAAAAGACACAAACATCTAAGGTTATGATTCCACACAATATTATTCTAATGATGAATTGATTCTCTTATATATGTGTAATAAATCAGTTACTAACCTGGAACACGAAGATATGCAAAAGTCTCTGTCGATGGTCATATGCAAACACCCAGTATAATCCAATTAATCATATGTCTATGTTAACCAAGTTACCTGAATTCATTAAGTTCAAGTTCCAATTGTGGCTACCCCCGCCCGACATGTATATGTCTATCCTGGAAGGAAATCTACCTAAGGGTCACCATGCTTTAAGGTGATATCGTGAGCTATTGAATCTAAAGCTGAAACCTAAAATCTCTTTTCCAAGTTCATTTTAAGTTTATCACATCAATCTTATTAATGGCCAGTTAATAAGAAGCATTAAGCATAAGATTCAATAAACAAACCAAAGCATTACCTATAAAATAAATAAATCAATTATAAAACTCGTGAATATTGTGCTGTTGGGTTTCTAAGGTCAAACCAAGATCATTTCAAACATGAAATCATGTGAATACTAAAAAAGTATAGCAGAAATATACTCACTTTGATCGGTTGTAGGATGTGTAGAGAACAAAAATTTGATCTATTTGAAGTTGTTCCAAGCTCCTCCAAGTTGTGTATCAAGCTCCAAGCTTTGATCTTTGATTCCAAGCTCAATGGGAATGGTTTCTCTATCACCTTTGTATGAATCTTTGATGTGTGCTAGCACTTGAAAAATTGCAACAATTCTTCCTTTGGCTCTATGAAGCTCACGGCAATGGAGGGTTGGGAGAGAGAGAGAAATTTTCAATTTTTGTTTTAATGTAAAAGTGAATTGATTTTCCAAAAACCAAAAACATATACCAAAATCCAAATATGGTAAATGTCACTCAAGCTTTTCATTATTAAAACAAAGTGTGTCTTATAAGCAACCATCATCTCATCACTAACTTCCATCACCAAAAAGTGATGTGAATGACAAGTGATGTGACTTATGGGCCCCACTTTAATTCAAAATCCGAGTGGGCTGACCGGCGTAAACACACACGTATAACGCAAGCGCACGTATCGTTCAAGTAGTATAAAAATAATCGATCCCACGATGACTTAATTCCTACTGTTGTTATTAATTGTTGATACTATTTATTTACAAATATCTAATAAGATGATTGATTGATTTGAAAGGATGATGATTCTAAAAACAAGTAAAAGAAATTGAAAGAAGATTAATGAAGATTAAAACTATATGGGTTGTGAATTCTTCCAATATTAATTAAAAGATGAAGTAGTTATATCATAGTTGGGTAAATTATTGAATTATTAATCTGGAACACTAAATTATGTAAAAGCCTCTTCCGAATGATCATTTACACAAATACCTAGTATAATCCAATTGAACCATATGTCTATGTCAATTAAATTACCTAGATTCATTAAGATTGAGTTCCAATTATGACTACCCCCGCCCAACATGTATTCCTATCCTGTAAGGAAATCTATTAAAAGGGTTATCTATCCTTAAGGAAGATCGTGGGTTATTGAGTCTGTGGTCTTTAACTTAAAATCCCTATGTCTAGTTCATTTTAAGTTTATCTAAATCAATTTTATTAATGGCCAATTAATAAAAAGGCATTAAGATTATGACTCAATAAATAACTCTTTTAAATTACCAAACTATAATCTAACCCTTTTAAAACCGGTTATATTAGATTTATCACACACCTAGATATTTAATTTAGTTACAATACATAGCTAAAACTGATATAAACTTAAAAGACAGAAAATGAAATTGCTGAAAAGTAATAAAAAGAAATGCTAAGGTAAAAGGAATTAACTTCTACTATTTACTATTTAGATATCTCCCAATAATATAATATATAATCTTGATATTTTTAAAACAACCGTCCGGAATGGCGGTATCCTGATTAAGTCAAATTCAAATATACCAGCCATAAGGGGGAACAGAAATATAAACTTAAACCAACCGACCTAGAATGGCGGTATCCTCATTAGTCAGGTTTAACCAGTTTGAATTGAATAACCACCGACCTAGAATGGCGGTATCTTTTTATTAATTCAGATTTTAAATAGTTTATATATTATATTTTAAGGGAGATTAATCTAAAAAGCAAAAGTAAAAGAATTACCTTATTACCTCAGCATGGTGAGGTTACTCCCTCATGGTTGAATATAATTACTACTACAAAACGTAAATAAAACTGAATATATGAAGAAAATATGAAGAACTCTCTATTATATAAGTATTTACAGAGGATTTGGTACATTTGAAACTAAAAATTCGAAATCTATTTATAGGCAAAAAAATCTAATTTTTTATTATATTTTTTGATTTTTATTATTTTATTATTTTATTATTTTATTATTTTTTTTTGGATCGCTGAATTTTCGACACGTGGCATGGTGTGCTAAAAATGACGGCTCGTTGAATCTTTGACATGTGGCATGGTGGTGCAATTACCAAAATACCCTCGGTGTCGGGACGCCCAAATTACCAAAATACCCTTTTCGTCAAATTTCACAGTTTGCTCCAAATCACCTCCAGAATCTCTTGAAACTTTATTTCGATGTCGGGATGTCCAAAATTACCAAAATTTGTGTCGGGACGTCCAAAATTACCAAAATACCCTTTTTGCCAAATTTCACCAAATTTCACAGTTTTGCTTCAAATCACCTCCAGAATGTCCTGAAACTTTATTTATCTACAAAATAACACAAACACATCAAAATATTCACAAAACTCAAGAAACTATACAAAACATTAAGTTAAATGAGTGGGAAATAGTGATACATTTATCACTCATCACACCCCCAAACCTAACATTTTGCTAGTCCTCGAGCAAAATAAAATAACATAATAAAATTTTAACTAAGCCACTTTCGTAGGGATCACGATTGCATTAGCATATGCAACAAGCCTTTAAACCCATAGGTGTCCCTAGTGACGAGTTGTAGTCTCGTGAAGGTTTACATCAATGATACCCACAAACATATTACAAAAGTAAAAAGGTAGTGAAACTAATGCAACAAAAGCAAAAAGACAAGAGAAATAAAGAAGTTAGTGACTAATCATGTGAAACTTCTACTCCAAGTTATTAGTTGTTTTGTTTCATTTTAAATTACTGAATAAGTAAATTCTCCTATTATTTTTACCATTCTCCATATACACAGCCAACATAATATTAAACAACTCATTTCGCCCATAACAGTCATAAGTGCAGTGATAAGAGAGTAATATTTTTGTCCTAAAGTTTTATCAGATTTCACACTTTTGTAGTAATGGAATAAATTTTCTGATTTTTCTGATTTTTTCTTTGATTTTCTTTTCTCTATTTTTTATTTATATACAATACCTTCCATCTATGTAGCGAGCTTTGGTCGGTGACTCCCAAACAGTTGGCTTTAGGGCATCAGGTGTTAAAACACCCCTATGGACTTAATTACTCAGACTTCAGATATTTATATATATATATTTTTATTTCATCATTTTTGATCCATGTAGCGAGCTTGGGGCAATGACTCCCAACCAGTTGGTTTTAGGGCATTAGGTATTAAAATACCCTTACAGACTTAATAACTCGGATCTCAGATGTATTATTATTATTATATTTTTTTTTATTCCATCACTAATTATAATGCTTCTTCCAATTAAACTAGAGCACGGAATATTACAAACTTTTTAATTACAGCTCATGTCTGTATGTTACTATGTATGTTGATAATATCTGCTAACTAAGTATATGAAGATTCATTTTAGTCAGTTTTATGGAGAATTTACAGATTTAATAATTCAAAAGTGAATAAACAAAAATTAACTTGTTTCGAATTAGGTTTGAAATACGTCTCAAGAGTGGAAACTCCTTACACAGCTATTTCTTACCAATTTCATCTTTTTAGTCAACATAACAACAAAACATTTTTACTGGTCATATAATTATAATTACAAATTTTTTTTTTAAGAGTTTAATTAAAGGCTCAGTTTATGGTGTGTGACTAACTGTCGAATGGACTTCCCATTGTAGATTCCCAAGAGAAGGGGTGGAGCGAGGCTCACTTAAATACCCAAGCCCCTTAGGCTCTTATCGCTTGTTGTCAGGAATAAACAACGAGTCCTCCAAACTAGTCTGTCACAACACGCTACAAGTGAATGATTATCTAGGTGCCTCCACAGCTTTTCTTATAAAAAGGTAGTGAGTGAAGGAAGACACCAAACCATCACCTAGCTTTAAATATGCCCTTTGTTTTTATTAATTTTTTAATTTTTTTTTGTATTTTTCGAAAAAAATTTGGACTAGAAATAAAAACACAATACAAACAAGTACTATTAACTATACCTCACCCCCAAACCTAAATGAGACATTGTCCCAAATGTCTTAAACAGTAGAAGAAGAGTTTAGAAGATAGTACCTGGTTGGCTGAATTACTACAAGCAAATTATAACAAATTGCATGGGTTGCCTCCCAGCTAGCGCTAAATTTTCGTCTTCAGCCAGACGTGACTGAAATCCATCTGTTAAGGAGGTTTCAGCGTCATTTTGGATGTCCTATCAAGACAATTCCGTGAGCGTTGCTTTTGAAGGGTCTTTCCAACGGTAAAGTGGCAAAAAGATTTTGTCTCATTCAGTGCTCGTGCCACATTTTTGCTCCTTTGTTACTCCAGTGGTTCCTGCAAAGAAAGAAAGAAAATCAGGAGGTCTCGTATGGTGCTTGACTTGGAATGGAAGTTCCATTCTGTCAAGCTTCTGGTTGATATTTTTGGTTTGTACTCCCCAAAACAGCGATGTTTCTCCTGAATGCTGGATCTTTATTAAGGTCAGACATTTGCTCCTCCATTTGCTCTTTTCTTGCTCCACTTTTCTTCACAGATGTATTTGAAAATTTCTGCATTCAGCTCTTCATCTGTCATCTGTGAAATACATGTTTCAAAATTGTTAACCTGAAAAGAATGTTAGATTTTAGGTCTTCATCCTCTGATCTGGTTGAAATGGGCTCAGGTAGATCTTCATCAAACATTTGTGCAATGGAATCTCCAAGATCTTCATTTTGAGGATACATAATTCCATCCTCAATTTTTGATGTATTTGGTACAAACAGCTCAGTTCATCCTCGTCAGAATCTGAAAAATAGAAATCAAATCGAGACTTTGCCGGTTCGGGTTCCTGAACTGATACCTCTGGTTCTTGATTCTCCTCAGCCTCCTCTTTCGCTAAAGTGTCATCGTGAAATGTTTGGTACTCTGAGGCTTCATCTGTGTCATCTGAAACTGGTTCTTGAGGTATGTAGCTCTGGTTTTCTATTAATTGTCTGATTGATCTGTCATTCTCTGTATGGACCTGCGTTACTCTGAATTTGTGCATCAAATCGAACTGCTTGTTCTTTGAACATGTGATTAATTGATCTTCCTCTGATGGATCTGGTTCATGATAAGAATCGAAGGAAGATGGTAGATAAGATGGAAAATGTGATGATTCTACGTACCTTGGTTGTTTCCAAAAATTCTGCCACTCTGAAAGGTAAATACATTGATCGCTGGGTGGTTACCATCACAAATTACACATCTTCCCATTTCATTCTGTTGAGCAAATGTAGTATTGCTTGATTCTGGCATCCAGTGATATTCGTTGGGCTGAACAACAGGCCTCAGAAAACTGGACTGTTGCTCCCAGATTTGGGGTGTATCTTCTTGTAAGGCTCGTGATCTCAATTCCCAATAGTGTTCCATTTTTAATCACTTGAAAACAAAAGAAATAAAAAATTACACAAATAAAAGAAAGAAAATTAGATATAAGTAAATTTGATAGTTTCAAAATTAACAACTCAAGAAAAATAAGTCCCCGACAACGGCGCCAAAAACTTGACCGGCGTAAACACACGTATATAACGCAAGCGCACGTATCGTTCAAGTAGTATAAAAATATCGATCCCACGAGGACTTAATTCCTACTGTTGTTATTAATTGTTGATACTATTTATTTACAAATATCTAATAAGATGATTGATTGATTTGAAAGGATGATGATTCTAAAAACAAGTAAAAGAAATTGAAGAAGATTAATGAAAAGATAAAACTATATAGGTTGTGTTGGAATTCTTCCAATATTAATTAAAAGATGAAGTAGTTATATCATAGTTGGGTAAATTATTGAATTATTAATCTGGAACACTAAATTATGTAAAAGCCTCTTCCGAATGATCATTTACAAATACCTAGTATAATCCAATTGAACCATATGTCTATGTCAATTAAATTACCTAGATTCATTAAGATTGAGTTCCAATTATGACTACCCCCGCCCAACAGGTATATTCCTATCCTGTAAGGAAATCTATTAAAAGGTTATCTATCCTTAAGGAAGATCGTGGGTTATTGAGTCTGTGGTCTTAACTTAAAATCCCTATGTCTAGTTCATTTTAAGTTTATCTAAATCAATTTTATTAATGGCCAATTAATAAAAAGGCATTAAGATTATGACTCAATAAATAACTCTTTAAATTACTCAAACTATAATCTAACCCTTTTAAAACCGGTTATATTAGAATTTATCACAACCCTAGATATTTAATTTAGTTACAATACATAGCTAAAACTGATATAAACTTAAAAGACAGAAAATGAAATTGCTGAAAAGTAATAAAAAAGAAATGCTAAGGTAAAAGGAATTAACTTCTACTATTTACTATTAGATATCTCCCAATAATATAATATATAATCTTGTGATATTTTAAAACCAACCGTCCGGAATGGCGGTATCCTGATTAAGTCAAATTCAAATATACCAGCCATAAGGCGGAACAGAAATATAAACTTAAACCGACCGACCTAGAATGGCGGTATCCTCATTAAGTCAGGTTTAACCAGTTTGAATTGAATAACCAACCGACCTAGAATGGCGGTATCTTTTTATTAATTCAGATTTTAAATAGTTTATATATTATATTTTAAGGGAGATTAATCTAAAAAGCAAAAGTAAAAGAATTACCTTATTACCTCAGCATGGTGAGGTTACTCCCTCATGGTTGAATATAATTACTACTACAAAACGTAAATAAAACTGAATATATGAAGAAAATATGAAGAACTCTCTATTATATAAGTATTTACAGAGGATTTGGTACATTTGAAACTAAAAATTCGAAATCTATTTATAGGCAAAAAAATCTAATTTTTTATTATTATTTTTTGATTTTTATTATTTTATTATTTTATTATTTTATTATTATTTTTTTTTGGATCGCTGAATTTTCGACACGTGGCATGGTGTGCTAAAAATGACGGCTCGTTGAATCTTTGACATGTGGCATGGTGGTGCAATTACCAAAATACCCTCGGTGTCGGGACGCCCAAAATTACCAAAATACCCTTTTCGTCAAATTTCACAGTTTTGCTCCAAATCACCTCCAGAATATCTTGAAACTTTATTTCGATGTCGGGATGTCCAAAATTACCAAAATTTGTGTCGGGACGTCCAAAATTACCAAAATACCCTTTTTGCCAAATTTCACCAAATTTCACAGTTTTGCTTCAAATCACCTCCAGAATGTCCTGAAACTTTATTTATCTACAAAATAACACAAAAAACATCAAAATATTCACAAAACTCAAGAAACTATACAAAACATTAAGTTAAATGAGTGGGAAATAGTGATACATTTATCACTCATCATGGGCCCCGAAAACACATTTCGGGCTCGGGTTTGTTAATTCGAATTAACGAATTTTCCATTGCGACGTAATTAAATCAAATTTAATTAAATAATTATGCCTAGCAAAATTACTATTAAAGTCGTTCGCGAATTAATTCTAAATTAATTCGTTCGCCCGAATTAAAATCCAATTTTAATTCCGTTATGAAATCTAATTTCATTTAATATATCGAATATATTATTTTATCGATTAATTCCGAATTAACCGTTCCATCTCTTCTAATTAAATTTTATCCCAGATAAAATCTTGCAGTAAATAATCCTAGATTAATTTTCTCTCACTTCCAATTAATCCCAGAATAATTATGTTCGAGTCATACATCATCGGTGAATCTTCGGGAAGCGACCCATGAGATCCCTGGATATGTTGGCAGTAAATCCGGTCGTCGGACTATCCGAACATGTGTGTACCTCGTACCACGTTCTTAACAATTTACGAGACATTGTTGGCTTCTAGCAAAGCACCGTGCCTACCCCATTCTCCAGAAATATTCTTAAAGGAATATATAATCTTTGTCAGGCGTAGTATACGTAGTATTGCGTATTGCAATCCAGTATCAGATGTCACATGCAAGGCCTGAGGCTGGAATAGTGTCTGCCCCGTATGAAGCATATATCGGATCATAAGCAACTAGTCTCTATAATCGGATAATCATGACCTTGTCATATTATCCCGATAGTTGTAACATAATATAAAACCGGTTCTGTATCCCTGCGTGATCATCATCTCCATATGACTGAAGTGATACTTCCATCTTGACATCACACCCAATACATTACGATTCTCAATAAACCCAGAAGAGGCGTACACAGAACCTGTTAAAGTCCCGGACGACCAAAACCAAAGCGTATTGATTGTCGCAAGTACTAGCGATGCAAGTCTCAGGTTAAGACCAAATACACCTCCCCTGAAGCGGATTCCCATAGACACATAGCCATACTACAAATGGGATTCCACGGGGTCTATCTAGAGCGAAGCTGTTTCCGTACCATCGATAAACACAACCTCCTATCACACTTGCATAAGTATCCAATACTTAAATATATGACAACTATACTGTTACGCTTCCATAACACGCACAAGTGCAATACTAGTCTATTCTGCATTATCGATGTCCAGTCTCTATAATACTACGACTATGGATATTTAATGATTAAACCTTCATGGATTGGTATTGTCTCATATCTTATAATCCGGAACTAATCATAAGGACTTTTACCATTTATATATAAAAGTAATCTAATTACAAAATGATAAAATGCAATTTCCATTGTCACATAGTTAATTTGTACAAAAACCACAATATCTTTTACAAATAGTGACGCTATGGGTCATAATTGTCCAACAATCTCCCACTTGGCCTATAGCCAGTCACTCAAGCATCTAACACCTGGACTATGTATATGTCATTCAAACTTTTACTGAGGAATTGCTTTCGTCAGCGGATCTGCAATGTTGTCATCTGAAGCGACCTTCTCGATCTTCACATCGCCACAATGTATGATCTCACGAATCAGATGGAAACGTCGAAGAACATGCTTGGATCATTGATGAGACCGCGGTTTCTTAGCCTGCGCTATAGCCCCGTTATTGTCACAATACAATGGAATGGGCTCAGCTGCTAACGGAACTACTTCTAATCCAATTAGGAATTTACGGATCCAAACTGTCTCTTTTGCTGCTTCAGCTGCAGTAATATACTCCGCTTCTGTTGTTGAATCGGCAACAGTCTCTTGCTTGGAAGATTTCCAGCTTACTGCTCCGTTGTTCAAACAAAATATATACACAGATTGCGACTTACAGTCGTCTTTATCGGTTTGGAAACTTGCATCGGTATACCCAGTTACCTCAAGTTCTCCATCTCCATAGATTAAGAAAGCATCATTAGTTCATCTAAGATACTTAAGGATGTTCTTAACCGCCATCCAGTGACCATCACCTGGATCGGCCTGATAGCGACTACACATACTCAAAGCATAGGAGACATCAGGTCGCGTACATATCATGGCATACATGATCGATCCGACTGCCGAGGCGAACAGGATCCGACTCATCAAAACGTTCCATATTTAGTCCTGATTGATTCCATTGAGTCCTAATTTTATTTTATCTGTAAAATAAACTAAAACACATCAAAACATTCATAAAACTCGGGAAACTATACAAAATATTAGGTCAAATGGGCAGTAAATATTGATATATTTTCAGCTCATCATTGTGACAAAAATTTTATTCAGAGCTTGCATGGTCATGACCTTTCGGCATTTACAAATTTGGTCGAGTTTGTCACTAACAATTGGATTGAGCCCAACCTTGTGTATGCTTGCTACGCGTTGGGGCATATTCCTATCAGTTGGCCATAAGGAATTATTGTTAGCCATTTTTTTCTAATAAGTCTCATGCTTGGTGTTCCCATTTTCCCATCAGTGCACCTCCCGCGGCTACATCCAATTTGGACTTCATCATCCCACTTAACCCATTGTAGAAAGTTTGTACTTGCACCCATTTGGAAATCTCATGGTGGGGGCACTTCCGTAGCAGCTCCTTGCTATAATGCATGAGACTATATAATGTCAAGAGACTATATAGGAATATTAATCGCTCATCACTCATCAGCGAACAAATTGCTCCCACTTTTGAGAGCAAAGAAAATCCTTGTTTTCTTTTCTAGGATGTTGAAATCTTTAGAAACAAATTGGAACTTTTCCAAGAGAGATCAAATCGCTAATTAAACATGCACACACTTTTGTGCTTAATTTTTACACACACACACACACACATATATATATTTATGCGACTATACTATTATCATGTATAACAATCATATTTTATTAAGAACTTAATTTAAGACATATATAAATATCGTTGACTCTCATAATCATAAATATTTTTTGGATTAACGATATTCATCTAACATAATGTCTCGGGACATACACATACAATATGGATGTAACAATATGTAGATAACAAATGTCTTTTATTAATAAATAATAAACTGTATTACAAATATTATGCCTTAAACCATAACATCTATAACTAGTTTTAGGAGATACACACTAACACTAATAATCATTTATTCATTTGTAAATTGCAGGTTGAGAACCGGTTATGTTTTGATACAAACCCACTCTTTGCTATAATGCATGATACTATATAATGTCAAGTAAGTTACCTTGTTCTATCATGTCTTGCTGTTTGGTTTTTGAACAAATATCATTTTATATTTTAGTAATATTTTACGTCATGGTACTTGGTGAAGTAAAACAATAAAATTTCTCTACTTAAAATTAAAAAAAAAAAAATTCACCCACACAAGAAAATTGAATTTTTCTTAATTTTGTAATTTGTAAAGGGTGCTCCATCATAATAGGCTGCTCACTGAATTAGCTGCAAAAGAAAGTCACCCAATACTTTTCACAGGCGGGGTAGGCATGAATTACATTACAACAATATGCTATAAGAAAAATTAAAGCCGAACACATGCATAACGTATACATTTCTATGTCCTTTGCCGCTGTTTTATCTTTCTCTGTCCCTCTTTTATTTTATTTTTTAATTTCTAATCTATTTTCTATATGGAAAGGTTAGTATGATTTTAACATTTATTTGCCATTGTGTTTCATCAGACATAAATTTTCCTAATGGCTTAAACTCTCAACTTCAATGCTTTCGTATGATTTGATCACTTAACTAAGTATCTCTAAAAGTATTTATTGACACTAATTTAGTATCAATAAAAGCCTTTTTTAGCGTAGTGAATGTTTAGTACAAACTCAACTTAGCACTGGATCTTAATTCATAATCCAGAACCCAAATAGTGAGATATAATCAAGATTAAGTAAGCATTATAGCTTCAATGGAACTTTAATGAGAGATCCTTCAATTTATTCATTTAAAGAACACATTAAAAGACCAAAAAAAAACCATAGACTTCAATGTGCTAAAAGACCAGTAATATTATTTTAAAATATGTGTTTTCCATAGTGTAATACCCTGCCAAAGGCATGATGCTACCGACAGGAGACATGATTAACCCATCTCCATAAGTCTCTAAATTTATAGAAAAATGGACATGATGTATCGTAAAAATTGGACAACCTGGATCATAGTCCAGCATCAAAGCGGAATCTGCAATAAACATCAAACATATAAAAGGACCTCAAGTCCACTCAAAACACGTCAAACTCGAAATCAATACTTAAGGGCTCTGTGCTCACAACATCAATCAATACTTAAGGGCTCTGTGCCCACAACATCAATCAACACTTAAGGGCTCCGTGTCCACAACATAAATCAACACTTAAGGGCTCTGTGCCCATAACATCATATGCAATCAAAACTTTTAAATAATAATATAAAACAGCGTGCTCAGCACGACCAATAACATAATAACCATAAATCCTAAGCCCTAAGACTTTTCCCAGGACACTTGCGAGGGTGACAACAACTTGGGTGATCCACGTCTCGAGCATGGCTATCAAAGCTGAAGTGGTTAACCCATCTGGTAGCCAACCTGCAAAACTAGCAAACTGGTTTGGTGTGAATTATAAAACTCATTAGGTAACCACGCTTGTACTACAAACAGAACAACCAAGTCAAGCATATTAGAGGTTTTTCAGGATTATCAAGTTATTACGAGTTCAGCTTTATCAACATTTTACCATCCTATATTCATTGCAGATGCCAACTCCTCACACATACACACACACAAAAACACACATGCCAAACTAATGGCCAAACATCCAAAACATAAAAGAACAAATTCAAATATCAACAGAGTACATCATTTAACATAGAATCCATTTCAATCATATGAAACATGAAGTTACACTTTTATATTTTATCACAAATAAGCATCTTTGAATTATCATCTATTTCAAAGCAACATAAATCAAATCAAACATTTCATACCAGAATCAAACCAAACTTGTCATTTCAATTCACATTCATTCATAAGAACACGCTTAAACCGTTTCAAATACATCCATCATAAAAACAAAAAGCTGAACACAAATCATATATAGTTAGTCACAGTCATCATAACACAGGTTCTTTGCAGGTAGTCAAATACAATATCAAAAACGAAAAACATAATACGAATTTCATACTATCCATTTCGTCCATAGTCTGAAACGGAACTCATTCATTTCACATCATGCATTTCATATCATATTTGTAAATGCTATCAACATCAAAGTTTACATGCACACGTATCCAGTCACACATACAACTTTGTATGGGTGACAACAAAACATACACAACCATCACAAAAAAAATCCATGACCAAATTATAGACATAAATACTTATTCCTATAACGAACGTAAACTTTTATACCTACAAATACATCAATCGTCACAGCCAGAATTGACACATAATCATAGTGCTCTTATAATGTTATTAGTCTGAAATCTGTCAATTTCTGACATCATCAAAACGGAAAACGTAAAACAATCTCTTTCAAAAACCATCTCGAAAACACATTTGAAAAATTCTTTTACTGTAAACAAAATCAATTTCGAAATTCTTCATCATCATCATAAATCTGTATCAAGCGTCCAGTATAAACTCAACTGAAAGAAACATAACAAGCACCCAATGTCCAAATCGTACACACAGATCGCACAATGAGCGAAAAAAGCTCATGTCGATAGAGGGCAGCGGATCAGTCCACTCCAGTTAGACAGAGCCCTATACAAGCGCCACGACGGAAACATATAATATCAAATTATAAAACCATAAAAACCAAGTACAAGCGCCGTGATGGAAACATATAATATCCATTAATATCATAAACGATATCGAAATATATCATAATCAAAACGTAATTTTTTTGAAATCATTCTTTTCCCCAAAACCCAAATATATTTAAATCAAAAATAAATATTTGATACAAACTTTTCAAAATGCTTATCAAGCGTTCACTATTCGATTCACGCGCACTGACCGGAGAATATACGAACAAGACCATATTGACAAAGTAGCGGGCCAACCATTTTTCGATGGTCTGGACCCTATGACAAATGCCCCGGCCAAGCCGAAACGAAACATATACAAGTGCCACGAAGGGTCAAAAACATAAAATCATGAAGCACCGTGACGAAAACAGATTTTGAAGTGTCTTAACGGAAACGAGTTTTACGGTTTAAAAATATAAAAATCATTTTCGAGCATCGAGACGGAAACATATCATCAATAACCTCGACAAAAACATATCAATAAATCACAAAATATGAAAATGTGAATCAAGCGTCGAGGCAGAAACATATTCTTTATCCTTTATAGCCAACCAAAATATCAGAAATCTTCTTTTCTTTCTTTTTTCCCTTCATTTTTCTTTTCAAAATACTTTTATGCCACGAATCAAATACCAAATTCTCAAAACATAAAACAATATACGTTCAGAATTCAGACTATCAACATCATAGAATACCTCACACATTAAATTCACATCACATATATATTCATATACCAATATAAACGATATACTTTTAACTTAGTATACATATATACATACATATATTCATAACATACAAACATGTACCGATAATCCGGATCACCCATATCAAATCAAAACCATTGCACATCATACCATGTACCAGAAGTAAAATCAAGTTACAAATATCAGGCCTATATGGTTTGTACATAATAGAAAACTTACTCAGACAATCAGATACCTTATAGTTGCAGTCACAGAAACATAAACCTTTGCTCATATACCACAACTGTAGCACCCCGCCAGATGCATGATGCTACTGGTAGGAGACATGATTAACCCATCTCCATAAGTATCCCAATTTATAGAAAAATGGACATGATGTAATCCTAAAAATCGGACAACCTAGATCACAGTCCAGCATCAAATCGGAATCTGCAATAAACATCAAACATATAAAAGGACTTCAGGTCCACTCAAAACACATCAAACTCAAAATCAACACTTAAGGGCTCCGTGTCCACAACATCAATCAACACTTAAGAACATCAATCAACACTTAAGGGCTTCATGCCCATAACATCATATGCAATCACAATTTTTACTTAATAATATAAAACAGCATGCTCAGCACGACTAATAATATAATAACCATAAATCCTAAACCTCCAAGACTTTTTCCATGACACTAGCGAGGGTGACTGCAACTTAGGTGATCTGTGTCCCGATCATGGCTTTCAAAGCTAAAGTGGTTGACCTATCTGGTAGCCAACCTGCAAAATTAGCAAACTGGTTTGGTGTGAGTTATAAAACTCAATATGTAACCACACTCGTACTACAAACAGAACATATAAGTCAAGCATATTAGAGGTTTTTCAGGATTACCAAGTTATTACAAGTTTAGATTTATCAAATTTTTACCATCCTCTATTCATTACACACACACACACACACACACACACACACACACATATATGCCAAACTAATGTTCGAACATCCAAATAATTAAAAGCACAAATTCGAATATCAATAGAATACGTCATTTAACATAGCGTCTATTTCAATCATATGAAACATGAAGTTACATTTTTATACTTTATTACAAATAAGCATCTTTGAAATATTATCAAATCGGTAAATCAATCAAACTTTCTCCAATTCGAATCAAACTTTCTTCGATTCCAATGGCCTTATACTAGCTTAAGGTTCGTGATTCATATACATTTGTACGTATCAAAGCTCACTTCTCTTATATTCATGCAAATATAATTTCTGAATTCTTATTTGGAGACATGACTAGCACCAGAAGCTTACACACATATTCAGTTTCTTTCATAATATAAGTACATACGTTGACAAACTCAGCAAACACACTTTATAACATCTTATATTCACACTGATTTTCAAGTCATTCATTCATTCCACATAAGCATACACATTTAATATATATCACGGAATCTATCATACACACATATACACTCAGACAAATATACAACCATCGTACAATCGACAACGAAGCATACAAAATAGTCAATACATCAAGAACACATAACCCAAACAACACTTACATATACACTGATTTACACAAGCAATGTTCGTACGTGACTCATTACCTATTTTAGAATTAATATGAGATGAATGTCATCTGAATGAATCCCTAACCAGCATCGGGTGCTCCACCACAAGATTATCAACCAATTCAACATACACACATGCACACATATCACATAACACAAGCTCATCCCGTAATTTCTCATACACAAGCACACACATGACAAACACTCCAAGTCATCATCCAAATACTCATATACATACATATGAATATACACATTACTACTAATTCAAATTATAAATCTTTAACAATCTTCATATATTTCACTAATCGATCAAACATACTCAGTTTTAAGATTTCTATTTGGAAACATTTGACACAGAAACTTATCAATTAAACATGTCCGTTCAGGAAAAACTTATCTTATACATATTTCTTATCACACTTAACCAACCCAACCTTCATACAAATAACTCGTATGTATGGACAATAACAACTTATTCAAATAGTGTACACATACATATGTTAATATAAATTCAGGAATCATTCTTTTATTCTATTTACTAATTCTATATATTCAAATTATACATATCTTATCATCAAATACCTATACGAATACATGTTCATATACTTATACATATACATATTCATTTACATACATGTATACATACCATTATTGGTTCATACATTTACGTACATTCATACATACACATAGACATTAAGCTTATCACATATCTCACTTCATAGCATAACAATAGCAAAAATCCATACATGTGTTGGTCGAATAACTTAACTATACATAACCTTGAACTTCGTTCTCAAAACCATATATTACTATCCTCATTTATACACTTCAACAATATATATATGTATATATTTAAACACGAATCAACATTTCAAGTACTCATCGCATGAATTACTTACCTGGCTTCGCGAGCACTCCAAGTCCTAGTCAAATATGTCAAATTAGTCCAAACAAATGGTGAAACGCCGTTAGAATCACGACTTACGGAATTCTCGACTTAACTTTGATAAAATTTCGGATCTTTCCGGGACAACTAAATCAAGTCTGAATTTAATATTTTTGGTTCCATTAATCTTAAAACATAATTACAAATAAATTCAAGTCATCAGTTAACTTAAATCCTCCGTTTACGTGTTTTTGAAAAATCTTCCGAAAAATTTTCCGCAAACGCTAAGGAAGGGTCCCGAACCTATCCAGATTTATCTAAATATTATCGTATCATTATATATATCTCATATCTATCATTACAGTAAAAACACATCGATATACGCAAAACATACTTTTATCGGAATCTAGCATAATCTATCAGATCGATCCAATTCATTTTGTTTTCACTCGGATTCTACCAAATACATATATTCAATATACTCATGCTCAAACAATTAAATTTATACCATCATGCTACTCTACGAAGCTACTGGATACATCTGAACATTAAACGATAAACTTGAATTTAGCGAATTTTTATCGGGAGGTCTTACCGAGATTTCGAGGATATATACAAACTCCAAACGATCCCACGAACGCGCTAGAATCGATGAATTTCGATCAGAGTTACTTTTCATTTGTGGGTCACTATTCACTATTGCTTTCTTCCTCGTTTTACGTGAAACCATGCACGGAATGGAAAAACCATCACCGCCAACTTGTAGTAGTCTCTGAGAGCTTCGATTTGGCGGGTGGATCGGACCGTGAAACGAAACGATGAGTGAGGATCGAGAAACCCACTCACGCACGTATCTCTATCTTTTCTCGCCGTTCGCTGGCGTTCTAAAATAAACTCTTATTTTTTTAATATTATCTCGCTCCAAAACTCTTATTTTCGAATATTATCTCGCTCCAAAACTAATTTTAATTCGGCACCTTTCCCGAACTATTCCGAAACATTTTCGAGATATTACACATATATTTTAGTATGGTCTTTAACTTAATAAGTTGAAGGATCACTCATTATATTTTTCTTATAATGTATATGTGTATCTATATATATATATATATTAATTAGTGAGGTTACAATGATAGATCCATCAATTTATTAAGTTAATGACATAATAAAAGATAAAAAAATATGGATTTCAATACAATATTATTTATCTTTTAGTATAATGAAAAATGTTATTTTTTTTATCATTTAGTGTGTGCTTTAACTTGACAAGTTAACAAATCTCTCGTTGGAACCTCACTATATGTAAGAAGTTTGTATAGCAAATAGAGGGAGTAGTCCCATATTGGGAAATGATATGGAAGATGAAATGTTTATAAGTGTTCTCTAGATACTTATATTAAATTAGAAAAAGCAAGGTTTGGGCTTGAATGTGTGTGGTTGGTAGGCATGACATTAGAATTAATTAATATATTTAATATATTTTAATTAATCAAAAGATGAGTCTTGGGCCTTGAGGCTCTTGAGCTTTTATGATTCATTAAATACCTTTTTTTTAATAAAATATTTTTTATTTAAATTTTATTTGTATTCTTAGTTAATTCATAAGGCATGTGTCTGATCAACACATCTTTTCAAAATTAACTGAAATTATGAAAAACGTTGACAATAACTACTTTCTATTATTTTCTATAAATGGACTAAGAAGAACTGAGGCAAACACACATGAAAAAGATAGATTTTTTCATATACCAACAGTTTCGATCTTGAGAGATAACACTTAGTAAATTCGCAAGGGATCGAAACTTCGGTGCAGAAATTTCGGTCTTCAGATTGTTTAATCCTGATGGAAGACGTCCAACGAACTACAAGCACAAGAGTATGAGCGAATTTATGCTATAGGATATAGCATTATCTGCTAACCTCAATCTATAAAAGTCAGTTTGCTGTTTTTGATTTTGATTACTTGCACTATAAGTTTCTATTGTTTTTGATTTTGATTACTTGTTTTGTAAGTTTCTGTTTTTGGTTTGTATTTTGTTTTTAAGTTTCTATTTCAATAAAATTTATTACATTCGTTGATTGTTCTTTAACACTATATATACACATACAAAACTACACGTGTATTCTCGTTGTGAATAGTCATTCTATATGTTAAAGATTTGTCAAAATCAGAACACATAATTCAAATGAGAAAAGATTTGATCTTTCCAGTCAGATTTTTAGATATACATAATTAACACCCAATGCAAAGAACTTGTTTGCACCAGTTATATTGTCCAAATTTCCTGGGTTGAACTTTGAATATTGAACATACATGCAGTCTAAATTTTCTTCAAGTCTCCATTACTGTACTGTATATATTGTCAAAGCAAATGAATTTGGACTTTTTTTTTTTCATTTCTTTAATTTTCACACATTCATATTGCTGATGGAAAATGCTTTCTTTTTCATATTGGTAATGCATATCTTAGCTGGAGTTCTCTCTTGGTGATCAAGATCAAAAGTAATTTTGTTTTACTAATTAACCCATTGCTCAAACTATTCTTGTTTCCACTAATTTGTTTAGTAAGATTATTAGCCTACTTACATTTTATTGCACAAATTATACATCATTTGGTTTTCTTCTTCTCCTAATTATTTTCTTAAAATAAACAATAACTTGCCAGCTATTCATGGTTCTATTTTTTTAAAGAAAATTTCGTCGCAAAGTTTCCTCATAGGATTCGAACCTCATATTTCTAGTACTATTATGAGAGATTTTACTGATTGAACTAATCGAGACTTGCACATAATATTGTCATATTTGAATATGATATTGGCAACTATTTTCTAGACTTATCTTTGAGATGCAGACTTCAAATTGCATTTTCATTTTTTTGATTTCCTACTAATCAATATATATAGACTTTTGGGTGCAATGGGAAATCAAATCTACTAGGAGAGGTCCTTTCCACAGTCCACAAAGAACATTTTTATAAAATGTATCACAAATCAACCAAATTCTCAGTCTTTGAACTTTTGAGCCTTACCGAATCTATTTATTATTGTCTCCTTTTTGCTTTTATCATCTAATTTGATAAATGAAGTTATATCTGATGCGGAGTTGAATTGTGTTAACTTTTTCATAATTTTATATCATGTTTGTTTTAATAACAATATATAATTATGATATATTTTCATTAAAACTATTATCCAAATCTTCTTAATGATTATAAATATTGTGTGAATTGGAGACATTGTTTTAGATTAAAAAAATAAAAAGAAATGTTAACCAACTGGTAAATTGTCAATGCACGACAGCAGACATTTCATTCCCAAGCAACTTTTCGCTTGCTTGAAGCATTATCTAATTCTAAATAATGCTCAAATCCACAAAGCCAAAATTTCAAAGATATTCACCATTCCATGCATGTATATATCTGCTTGTTATATATAGTAGGGGTCCAAATGAGTTTTAAATTCTTAAATTTTATTCGTGGCAGTTCATATTAGGTTACTGAAAAGAATTGAGTCTCGCATTATTACATGGATTTGTTTATTAAAAAAATCTATTCTAAGTGCTGTCATCGACTTTAAATGGGATATGTGACCCCCCATATTTTTTTGGATTAGCCTTCAAATTATTAACCACCCAAAATTTTTAATTACAATATATTAGGGTCGTCTCTGCCTTTCCCCAATAGTACCAATATTGTGCCTTGAATGCCTACATAATAAAAAATTTTCTGCCTAATTAGGAAGCCATTAATTTAGTTTATAGTTAAATTTGTGCCAAGTTTTTCTTTTTAGTGCTGGCCCTCATTGTTGCTTGGAACGTTGAATTGTCACTATCAATCATGCCAACAAAGAAAAAAAACTTTGTGATTAATATTAAGCATGAAATGTCAAACTTAAATTGATATAAATCTCTAAATTGCCTTGCCCAAACGTGAAGAAATTCAATATAAGGATAAAAGAGTCCATGCATTATATAGCATTACCAAGAATAGATAGCATTCATGTCTTATTCACTCGAATCACTCTCATATAAATATTAATTGGTCTTTCAATGACTTTTCTCGCCAGCCAACTACGTACATTTGATGAGATGTGTGCAGCGCGGACCCAAATCAACCCAACCAGCACCAAATTTATAGGCGGGTCGATCTACACGAAAATTTATCTAAGCAAATCATCCTTGTGTCAATTTATGGGCAAAATTACCCTTAACTAAATTACTACACTATTAGGGATGGTAAAATTCCGAGTCGAACAGAGGCTTTGTCACGTCCTATATATCAAGGTCTCTCTATTGTCGGGGCGAGTAGGATTTGGGTTCGTCAGAACTCAGGCCTTTAGAATAATGCATTTTTATTTTATTTAAAAAAATACATTATAATACATTTAAACAAAATTTAAAAATATGTATTTAAAATAAAAAAATAAATATAATTTTTATATATAATTTTGATAGGATTTGTACCGAAATTTAAAGTGTTACCCGTACTGGTCGGGTTGAGTCGAAAAAATACATAATGTATTTTTTATGATATAATTTTGATAGGATTTGTAGTTAAACCAAATTATGATAAATTAACTAGAGAGGAAAGTGGAAAAATCATTAATTGCGAGTCGGGTTGGGTCAAATCCGATTTTTTAGATTGAACCCGCGACCCGATCCGATTTTGCAGGTCAGGTCGGGTCTAACTCGAAATTATATTTTTTATTTTGCAAACCTGACCGGGTCAGGTCGGGTCGCGGGTTGACCCGACCCTATGAACACCCTTACTAACTATATTTATTATTACTAACATATATATAATGACTTGTTAATATGCATGCTTAATACATATACACGAACTTGGGCATGTGACCATGTAAATGAGTACATATACAACATGAATAACATGACACCATTCGACCTACCATGATGACTATACACAATGTGTGGATCCCGAGAAATGCACATCTAAGACTGCAGCCGGTATCCATCTCCTCTGATCTTGAGTAACTGGAAGCTGGGATCTAAGGCACCCTTGGCTAGAACTGGACCTGCAATCACAAAGAAACTATGAGGAGGGAGGTAAGTCGCCTGAGGACCTAGTAAGTGAACGTTATGAGTGAAAACGACATAAAAATATTTTGATCATGAATGAAAACTGAGCTGTAAAAGGACGTTTATCATATCTAAGAACATAATTTTAAATAAAAACAAAGTTCCTTATCTCGTGAAAGAAACCTGCTGTCATGAAATCTCTCACTAGTGTCGGCCTGGTGGCGTGTAACCTACCTAACGAGACTTGTTACCGCATAGGCAGAGGAGTGTGAACATGAACATGAATGGGCCTAAAAGGTTGATGAGTGCCTCATGAGGTTACGTGAGTGAACCCGAGACGCTGAACATGAGTGGATGGCACGAAACAAGCTGTTTGAAAACACATGCAACTTGCAAATACTTAAATCGGTAATAATATGCCAAAACATAAATACGTAACTTGAGAACAAGTGAAGTCATCATGAACTTGAAAATACCATGTATACTTGCAAGAAATATATAATCTAAAAAGATCATATTTACTAATCTATTGATAATAAAAACCTGATAACTGAAACTAACTTTCTGTAAATCTAACATTCATATCCAAAACTTATATTATTTAAAAACATAAAGAAAATAATAGCATTCACTCACTAAACTATAATGGGGCTCTCTTGTTCGTGAGGTCGTGTTGAACCTAATGGGAGATCCTGCGCTGAATCTACAAAACATGAAGAACAAGTATACTTAGTTTTTGAGAATACCCGTGACTCCAGTTGAATACATGAATGACGTTTGCGTGCATGTTATTTAAAGGGTTAGGTTCTAACGCTCATACTACCTATCAGCAAGTTAGTGAATTAACTAAACTCTATCGACTCAAATGTTGTCATTGTTAGAGTTGGTGTTTGGAGTGTCAATCTGAATTATATATTTTATTATTTATTAATAAAATAACTACATTTTCATTTCATATCTTATTAATAGTATTGTCATTATGCGTATTAGATTGATGTATAGATATGCTAAGAATGACATTGACATTAGAATAGTCTTGTAGTAATACTGGACAATAGGTGGTCCGACATTGAGATAAGTATTACTATTGTAAACTATTCTTAAAGTAAATATTCATAGTTGTTGGCTTTGGAATTCGATCGAATTCCTATAACCTAGAAGACTAGCACATGTCATATATTAGAATTAGAGTTCCAATGGTTTAACCCGATGTACCATGAGCTTTAGAAACTATATAGACATGTGGGTATTGGTTGGACCAAATACTGAATGACTCACAGGTGATTCCTAATAGTTGGAAGTACACACCACCGTCAATAGGAATATTCTCGAGTCGAGTAGCATATGTTATCCTTTGACTATAGGATAACATTGATTTTGTGTGAGATCCTCCATACTTTGATGCCATGTATGTCAGAAACCTTTCATGGTCTTGACTCTAGATGTTCGTTGGGTGCAGACCGATGCACTCAGTAATCAAGTGCTAGTCAAGATAGGATCTGTCGGTCTGTATGTGTGCCATAAGGGGTTTAAGTATCCATGTGAGTAAGTCACGATTCTTAAGACTTTAGCCAAAGCGGAGTTGTGCTTAGGAAACATAGAATACACCGTTAAGTTTCCAAAGGCGCACATCTCATGTTGACATGTCCATGATTCTTTACAACTGATGCGATCCACCATAGGTGATCATTTGACTATAGGATAACATATGTAATCCTTTGACTATAAGATAACATTGATTTTGTGTGAGATCATCCACACTTTGATGCCATGTATGTCAGAAACCTTTCATGGTCTGGACTTTAGATATTTATTGGGTGTGGATCGATGTACTTAGTAATCATGTGCGAGTCAAGATAGGATCCGTCGGCCCGTATGTGTACCATAAAGGGTTTAAATATCCATGTGAGTAAGTCACGATTCTTAAGACTTTGGCCAAAGTCGATCACCTAGGGTGGATCGCATCAGTTGTAAAGAATCATGGATAAATCGATATGAGATGTGCGCCTGTGGAACGGTGTATTCTATGTTTCCTAAGCACTATTCGGATAGCCTACGACAGAAGGATTGTTAAATATATGTGATGACCTCGACTTGTATAATTCAGAGAGGTCGCTCGTGTTATTCGCGAATTCAGAGGTGGTCGAATTACGTACGTATTAGCTAGGCTTATATGACGAACATATCTGAACTTAGAAAGTCTCAATATGAAGTGTACTCGTTGATCAATTGGGTAGCCGATCAATTTTGATAAAAGATAATATTCGATATTATAATTATCAACCAAGATAATCAAGTGTTATTGGATAACATTGATTATTTACTTTGACCTAATTGGATTAATTCAACAAATACACAAGGGATTAATTGTAAGATCATAATTATCTCTACCATTTGAGGATATTATGACAATTGTAAGTATCTAATAATAGGTGGTTTTGGCTTGATTTAATTAGATTAAATCAAAGTGGCAAACATTAAACTAATCAATATCCTAATCCTTGTATTGATTTAATTGGATTAAATCAAAGTAGTAAACAATGGATATTAGTCACATCTAATTATACATATTTGGACAAATTAGATTAAGCCCACATAAAAGTTGATTATAACTTTTATTGATTAAAAATGACATAAGTTTTGCTATAAATAACAAGCTTTAGAAATGTTTTAATTAAGAAAAGCAAAAGCTTGAGAAAGCTAAATACAAGCATGAATTAGAGAAATTTGCCTAAGTTAAAGAAGTATTTAGAGAAGCCTTGTGAGGTCTCAACAATATTTCAATTAGGAGAAATCCATATTGGATCTTGGGGTGAAGCTTGCTAGAATTGGAATCAAGATTGGATCTTGGAGTCAAGCTTGCTAATCCTTGGAAGTTCTCCAAACATTTCAACAAGCAGAAGTAGATCTTTGAATCAACCTTACTAGGTAAGTTTGATCTTCTTCAAAAGCTATATTTTTCATTAATGAGACATATAAAGTTGAATTATGTATTAGAGACATAATGTTGAAATTAGGCTAATTAATTGTGTTAGGATACTTTCAAAGTATAAACACAATATGCTTGTAATTGTGTCAAAATATTTATGTTAGACATAAACATAAAATTAGAGTTTGGAACTCTAGATTAAAGTTTAGAGCCATGGCTACCATTTTAGAATCACTTGACCACCTTTGGGTGACTTCAAATTATTCACGAGTCACTTCATTATGGGATTCTAATTTGGTTTATGTTTTGGATTCAAAATTTACGCAAGTGTGTATTTAGAATAAATTTATATTTTTGTAAAAATATTTGATATTTTGAAAGACTTGATTTTTGTTCTATAACATGTGTGAAAGTTGGTTTTGATATTAAAATTAATTTTGGGTATTTTTGAAGTGTTTAGGGAATACCGAAAGACATTAGGGTAATAGACCCTAATTCCTTCAGCTCTCTGGAAAGATAGTTGAAAGAAATGAAAGAAACAAATGTTTTAAAAAAATATTCAAACCTGTGCGCTACAGTGCGCACGCGCACTCTAGCCTTTGCATTGTAGCGCGTGGCTTCACGCGGGCCACGCCCTTGACGCGCACTAAATTTATTTTCATCCGTTTATGAGTCTCAGACTCCGATTCAGCCCCGGTTTTTTTTTTCTATACACTCGTAATGGAATATAATATTTCATTAAATATTTTGAAATTACACCCATGCTTGATATCCATAAGTTAGACCCATTTCCACTGTGCGAGGCATCGATCCGATCTTAGGTGTTCCATAACCGCCCCAACAGAATGATATCAGAGTAAAGCTTAACCACACAATATATGTTGCGTGTTAGCCATGTATTTGAATCTATTCCTCTGTATTTTAATTTAATTATGCATAAGACATATTAGATATATAAAGCATGTTTTAAATTAAAATTTTGACCTAATTAAATTAGTGACTTGATTGTCATAAATCTCCCATGATTAGGTGATTACTTTATTTGAAGTAATAATATTAGTAATGTTGGAGCATTATTGGATGGTCCGTCTTGTCAATACGGAGATGAATGAGTTTTTACTACTTATATCCAATATCATCATTAGTGTGAGGGTATAAATGCTCGGAACTTAGGTCTTTTCGGTAAAACTTTAGATGTAGCATGATGGGTTAACATAGTGCACATTGACAAGTATACACCTAGAACACGTCTTAATCCAATATCGTCATTAGTGTGCCGATGTGTGCAAATAAACACATCAGCACGACTAAGCTTATCATGGTTTCCTATCGTGGTAAAATATCACTATATTAATAACATGGAACAACTAATACATGTCGTGATTGTACATGTTACACACCAAGGCCACATTGGCCATACTCATGCAATAAACAATGCCATGATTTCATTAATATTCCCCACAACACACTTGAATTCAATAAAAAAAAAATGCTTAGAGCTCCATGGCCATAACACACACATACACATGCTCATCACCACCACATTAGGCATTTACTCAATGCTAGTAACATCATTAATCAACACAACACAATACAACAACAAACCCTTCTATACACTTCCATTCGGCCAAATACCTATTCATCACCAACTTGAATAATCAATCAATTCCAACACATAAGCTACAATTAAACATCACACACATGGACAATCATACAACAAAACCTTATAAATCAAACTCCTCATTCCCTTCAATGGTTCAATCAATACATACCTAAATCAAGCTTCATCAATTCAATAAATTTAAGTATAATTCATGGTAATACATTACTTAAGACATAAACTATATTGTTAAAATGCTATCAAAACAGACCAACCAAACCTTCCCGCACTCCTCAAGATTCGGCCAAGCATCAACCCATTTCTAAAATTTTGAGTTTCAATCAAATTAATGCTCAATTTATGTTACAACATCACCAATTGCATCAATAACCATCCTATGATTCTAAATCATGCCAAATGAATCCAAATAAGCCTAAATATTTCATGGGTTCAAAAATGAAGGGTAAAGATTCATGTATGAATTTTGAAATTAGAAAGAAGGAATGAGTGAGAAGATTTACTTGCTTGGAGATTAGCTTGAGTGAGCTCCAAATTTCCTTTGTCTTGGTGCGAGAAAATGAAAGTAAATTTGTTTGCAGTTTGGTATAGAAATGTCATGAATGAAGGCTGAATAAGATAATGAATAGTGGCTGATTTTATATTATAGAGAATATTTTTGATGAATAAAATAATAATAAACAATTGGACACAAGTCAAAATTTTAGAGTATTCTAGTCACTATACTGAGCTAGCAGAAATACATGTATTCTTTTTTACTTAGTTATATTATGTATTTAGAATAATACACAACATAAAAGTTGTAGATCTTTATCTAAGCTTTCTGATGGCACCAAGATTACTCAAAACAGACATTGATAGCTTACGTTATGGTCGAAATACCGAATGTTGCCTAAAATATGACTGAAAAATAATTGTGTACCGGAACTACAAATGTTGTACTAAATTTTTGAAAAATAAATTTTGGGAATACAAATGCATTTATATATGATTTTTTGTTACATAATATATCACACATGTATAAAAATAATCATTAGGATCACGCCAGGGTGACCGGGGTGCTATAAAAGAAATCTTCTACTTATTGATGATATCGCAAGTACTTGAATTTGTAGTCCAACGAAATTTAGTCCGCGACTTTGATTTTTTATAACCTCTAAATATTAATAGATAAATATTCCAAATTTTTTTAATTGTAATATTGTATTATCACTAGGGGTCTCAAAATATAAAATACTCTGAAGCCTTAATGGTATTTATGTCCTCAACACTTATTGAGGACATGAATTCGAGCATTCACATATTAAAACCTTTCATCATCCGCATTTATAGGTGCCTAAATTTAGCCCAGGACTATAGGCCATGTATCACCATATGATAAAATCTTCCTCAACAACGCCTCCTCAGTGGAACTGCTCTAAACAGACGAAGGTCCAATGTGAAAATGGCATATGTCATGATACTATTGAACTATACTAATAGACTTGAGAGGTCAAGATGACCTTCGAAGTTCAAAGACTTCTGAAGAAACTAGGACTAGACTAGAGAAAGTGAAGCTCGACCTTGGAGTGACATCACTCCGAAAGGAACGTCACTCCAAGGTCATTTCACTTCGAAATGGCGATACTCTAATATCAGTCCTGTCTGATCTAAGCCTATTTCAGAGAGGATTTATTCTGAAATCCATCAACAAGTATATCGAAAGCATTCTGACCTTGATATCAGTACTCTAAAGTACATAATGTCACATATCACAATCCGAGATTAGTGAAATTTAATGGCAATCCACTTATCTTAGCATACAAGCATTGTTTAACATGCATAATAACATATATAATCACACCTAATGCCATATTTGAAGATGTTTAGTGATGTACACCATACAATCAAAAAGCAGTATATCAGTGGACACATGTCAATTAATGTTTAACACATTTACATACATGACCCTATATAAACCAATGAGCTATCAAAAAATAGGGTCTACTTGATTCAATTTCGAAAGAATAATATATAAACTTAATTCAATACTACATTAAGCAATAAAATTACATACATAAAGCAAAAAGAAGATTCTAACCTTAAAACATACACATGTACATGTCAAATTGATTGTATCCCAAGAAGAAAGGCCCAAACACAGTTGGACTTTCTGCTGCTAGGCCCAACACTTTGAAGGTATAGATTCTCTTCATTTTTACCATCTTCATCAAATTGGCGACCTTTATGGTGACAAACATCAAATTATTGTGTTGTTTCCAGTAAAAAAAATACAAGAAAATTGCTATGATATGACATGTATGAACTTTGTACCACTAAAAATGAATATAGAGCATGAAATGCTCAAGTTAAATTTTATGTCATACTTGTATGAAATACTTACATGCATAAATCCTAATATACTCAATGAGTTCGTGTAATGAAGGAATGGTGAGTATGAATGGTTTAAAGCTGAAAAGGTATGTGATTCATTGCACCTAAGTTTCACCTCGTATACTATCAATAGAAGTATACTTGGGTATGCTGAGTGAGAAACAAAGAGGTGTGCTCATAGTAGCCTAAGGCTGACAACCTAGTAGACAATATAAACTCGTGCACGACTGTATTTCGTAGAAATACAAGACGACATTTGAAAACATCAACCCATGTATTATACATTAGAAAATCTCTAACATACATGATTGGTTGATATGAAATAAGTGATGTATGTATCTTTATTTGTGAATTTCTGGAAATTTTTATAAAATATATTTTATCATGCATCTGGGAAGATATAATGAGTTTTATAAGTACTTGCATGTTTAAAGAACTTGCTTGGAAAGTAAAATTGAAAAGAGAAACAATTTCCTAACATTGTATGAGAACAACACATGAGTGATGACGAGCCTACTCATCATCATCATGAAACCTTTTGAAAAACTAATCCTTTGAGACTTTAAAGGTGAAAAGTTAGAGAATAGCACTAACCAATATTGAGAAGTAAGGTGGCTCAAATCCTTGAAAATCAAACAATTCAAGAGATAAATCTTGAATTGTTGGATGAAATTCGGGGTGAGGCAATCATTAATTTGGAAGCATTCCAGAGGTACTTAGAAAAGCAATATAAAAAGAAAGTCCAGAATAGAAGTTTTTCTTGAGGTGATTTGGTGCTCCAAGAAGCTCTAGACATTCAAAGAGTAATAAACTCCAGAAAACTTACCGAAACATGGGAAAGCCCCTATAAGATTTCAAAGGTCTTGGGAAAAAGAGCTATGTGCTTGAAACGGTGGAAAACAACCAATTCCATCCACATGTAATGTCTCCAAGCTCGAGAAGTTCTATTTTTGAAATATAATGTAACTTATAAATGATGAAATCCTATTTTGATTGGAAAAAATACAATTCAAAAGTACGAACTATATAAAAGTATATACGAATGCAAACAATATATATAAACAATGTATGTAAAGTACTTAATGAAATTGAGAGGGAACGATTACCAGAATTACTCCAGTACCCTCCATCCAATCGGGGACAGACAAATCCCAAACTACTATAGCTTGAAGAGCTATACTAAACGAAGAAGTAGAAAATCTAACTTGTCTATTCCTAGGAAAAATCAAAAGGGTGTTTAAACCCATGTAGGAGCATCCTCTGGTGAGTCTATACTCAACTTAAAGAAAAATTTCTTGGGTACTTAAACCTCAGAATAAACATCATTTTATGGGCCTATACCCACTACAAATGAGAAGTCCCTAAGCTTTGAATGAAGTTTATGCTTGGTGGAGCCTCAAAATGAGTATTTAGAGGAACCCTTCGGTGAGCATCCTCCCTAAAAGTATTCAAACCTTCAATGAAGCAATAAACTGAATAGCGTGCTCATAGTTCATAAAAAAAATGAGCATTCTCTGTAAAAATATTATACATTAACCAAATTTTAATAAGAGTGGAGCATCCACAAAATCGATTACATAATAACCAATTGCGAAGTATAAAAAGGTTTCACAGTAACCAAATCTCATTAAAGGCCACTACTTGGCCACAATATCACTTCATATAAAATGCTCAAAAATGAAAAGTACACAGAACTTACAAAAAATTATCTTTTTATTAAGGCCACTACTAGGCCAAATTACAAGAAAAATAAAAAAAATACAAATGAGAGGTAAATCTATTTTCCGTCAGAGGAAAACTTATGACCCTTATCGCCCTCATTCGAGTCTTGGTCTAAAGAAACTCCGGATTGGTCAACCAAAGTAAATTAGGAGGACAAATTGTCATTGAAATTAACTTTGGACCATCCCCGATGAAGATAGCATGATTCGTCAATTCAGAAGGGAGAAGCCTATTCTTCCAACGATGACATCAGAAACCACTTCGGTAGGAAATGGAAGAGTAAGCCAATCCAGACCGTATGGACATTTGTTGCTTTTATGAAAATTTACTTTGAGGAACTTTCATCTATTGTTTTCCTTGCAGCAACTTCGAAAGTTAAGGATAACCAGAGAGAAACTACTTCATCTTCTAAGTTCTTGAACCGAGTTGAAATCGGTCAACAATTGTATTGGAATTCTCTTTTTGCTTACTCGATCCAATTGTTCTTCTATATGAACTAAATTAGCTTGAACAGAAGCTAGAGTACTTTAAGCTTCTACTAGCTTGGAGTCTCGAAAATCTAGAGACTCTTGAACCTTCTCTAGTTCTTGTTCGATCTTCATGACATCGGCCTTGCATTCCGAAATAGTACGTTCCTGCTCATAAGACAAACTACTTCACTAATTTTCATCTTTGGTGAGGGCACTAATCTGTTTGTCTGGAGTAGCAAAAGCTTGCATCCCATCGTAAGTGGCATACAAAGTAAAAATCAAAAGACTGAGAAAAGTTTATACTATATAATGCCAAAATAGAAATAAAGGTAAATAGTAAAATTACTCGCCACCATCATCACATGTGCGAAGGACTTGTCATATCTTTGTGGGGGTGATCCCGAAGATAAAACACATCACCTTGAGTGTAAAGCACATGGACCACTCTAAAACACTCTTCTGCATCTTCTTGGAGTGAATCCACTCTTTTTATGAAGGTGTGGTTTGGTCTATTGAATGAAGACCTTAATATTTGAGGATCCTCTTTCTCAATCGTAAGGGGTGAGCATGCAAAGGAAATTGTTCATTCCCAACTATGCCATTAGAGTGAACTCTGGAAGTACCCCTACTTTGGAAGGTCTCAACTTTGGATTCGAGAATGTTAGAGAAGAAACGGGAGTTGAAGTTCATTCTCCAATGTTGGCGGGCGGTGAAATTTAAATAAAAAGACTTTCACCCTCACCTATAAAACAAAAGCGAAGTTAGGAAAATAAAGAAAAGGCAAACTAAACATAAATTCGCAAAATGGAAATACTTGTTTGTGTGATTGGAGTATGAGAGGTTTTGAACTCCATTGCAATCTTTGGAGCTGCCTCATTCTCATGATTTTTGGAGGTATTCCTATTTAGAATCCTTAAGGGGAGTATGAGACTTCCACCCGAAGACCCAAATATAGGAGGGAATGGCATAGTTTCTTGTACCAGAGGAATAACTTTTAGAGCTCTCACCTCCAAAGCAGGATATGATGTTTTTGGCATTGGGATAATTGACTTCGTGACTTGCTTAGTTGCCCCCGAAACATCCTCAATAAATCCTTCAACAGATCGAGATGTTTTTATCTTTGGAGCACATTTTAATGTCCCAATAACATCTGTCGGTGACTAACTTGATACATTTTGAGGAGTCAAAGAACTCTCAAGAGGAATCTAAAGACTCTCAATAGTGCCCTCATATGAAGCACTGAGAAGTGGTGCTGGCCTTGGAAAATTGATCTTATACTCTGGAATGTATGGTACCGGAACAAATATAGTCAAAACAATGATAGGGGAAATAACGCTTCTGCCTTAGAGTACTCCTCATTTTATTTTTCAATCACTTTTCTCCTAGCGATTAACCGACTTAGGGTCTTTTTTCGCAACTATCTCTTTAGTCACTGTAAAAACAAAACAAGTAAATAAGACTCAGAATATAGAAGTCTTAAACATAAATATTGATTCACACCCACTGAACCTACCTTCAGTAGGTTTTTTCTTGATTAGATGTGGATTGGTGAAGGTTTAAATACCTTCACAATTCCCATCTCATTCTTTGGAGGAGTGGTCTTCTTTTGTTTGGCTCCAACATAGCCTTTGAGCTTTATACTCATTCTTTCTTGGCTTTGAAGCCACTTTGGCACTAAGAGCTTCCTTCAAACTGTCCATGGCCTTTTCTCTCATACTTCAGTGGTAGACGGTGGCATCAGCGGTATATTTCCTCATGAAACTGGGAGGACCAGAGGAACTTCTCTACAGTACTCCTCCGAGCTAGATCCATCAAACCTAAAAGAATGGTCTCTTCATTGGTTTATTTTTTCACCATCTCCTAGTTAATGGGAGGACCATTTTCAACCCATGCCTTTAGTCTATCTCAGAAGTACTTTGGGTAATGCATTTTGTGTTGGTTCCATAGTCTCACTTTTGAATCGAAGTGCCTCTCGATCATCGTTTGCTCAATTATCTCTTGTAGGGCACTCCTGCACAGGCAATTCGAATTGAGGAAATAATTCTCAAAAGACCAAATGTACTTCTCGTAGTACGAAAGCCTGAGTTTTAATGGGATTCACTTCAAAACACTTCCAGCTACAAACATAAAAGCAAATACGAGTTAGAATCAAACACTAAAAATCAAATTAGATACCAAAATCAAAACTACAAAAGCACTTACTTATTTCTTTGTTGAAAGTGTGAGAAATACGATAAGACTAGTGCTCTGGTCTCCCCCATGCACCGGTATCTTCAGAGGGGGAGTAAGTTCCCACTCCATAAACTTCATCTCAGACACAAAGGCCTTGTGAAATGGAGTTAGAAATCTCTTTCCCTTATGGGCCTAGACAATGTGGAAGCCATTTGGCCCATAAAGAGAAAAAATATACATCTATTAATAGTATGTTAACAACCCCTATTGCCTGAAACCCTGACAGAAAAGATGAGGTTCATCTGCAAGGGTGATACATTCATCACCGAGAGAAATTCTAGGATAAATGGATGAAATGGGAAGATCAGGTACTGAACCTGTTGCCTAAACAATATGATCTCATCTTCGCCCAAGTCCTAAATGGTATACAAGTCTCCATAGTAGTCTTCAGCCTCGACGCTGGGAGGGAGGTTGAGGGTCTCATAGACTTCAATCAAAAGCTTAGTTTCAATAACAGATGGCACAATTTTTACAAATGAGAAAGGTTTTTTTAAGAAAAATAAGATGGCTTTCTTAAGAAAAAGACGAGATGGCAATAGTAAGAAACAAAGTGAAGGCACTTCACTCCTTTAAATAGGCACTGTTGTGTGAAATCTTTCATAAATCGTGCATAACTTTTAGATTGTCATCTAATATACATCTTTCTCAGTTATGAGACTGATGAGCGGTTAATATCCTTATATTTCCTCCCATTTATCTTAATATTTTATGGGTGATATCGAGTTTTTATGAGCTTTGATGTATTTTAGGTGTGTTTTTACAGGTTAAAATCATATCATGACTAAATGGAATTAACTAGAGAAAAAAGCCAAGATACTCAGCAAATCAGGAAATTTTCGGAGTGCAAACGTGCATCCCGATGCTTGACGCGCTCTTAAAGTCAGGCAGATTGCAATTAGTTGGGCGTGTTGTGACGTTGCCCATTGAAAGCCGTGACGCGCCAAATGAATTAAAAGAGCCACAAAATTAAAAAGCCTAATAACATAATTTTGGAGTCGCAGAGAATATATGAACGCCTAGAACAAGGTAAAAATTAGTGCATCAACGAGAGTTGGAGTTTGAAGCCGAATACTGCAAACGAGAGTTATTTCTTTCATTCATTTTCTATTTTATCTTTTATGAGTTCTTACTTTGTAATAATGATTAGCATGTTTCTATTGAATATTATAAGTAACTAATTCATTAAATTTATGGTTATAATGGATCCAAGCATGTTTAATTAATTTATTTACATATTTTTATTCTTTTGGGATTGTTACTGATTATTGATTATTCTCTATGCTTGAACACTTATTTTATTTGTTTGGCCAACAATAGAATAGTTTTGGTAAATCCTTAGGAACTCGACCGAGGAAATTTGGATTAACCGTGGGAATAATAGACTGTGATTTATTCGTTTAATAGATTTCCCTATAGGATAGACATATACCTAAAGGGAATACGTAGCCAATATTAGAACCGACCTTAAGGAATTCGATTTAATTTAATTAACATAAAATATAGTTAATTGAGTTATTCTAAATATATTCACCTGACCATCGAAAGAGACTTGTAAATAATGTAGTATTATAGGTTAATAATCAGTAACAACAACCTAACTGAATGGAAAATTCATGGACTCATCGTTTTCGTGCTTAGATGATACAACCCTAGGTTCTTCTCGCGCTTAAAGTTTACACTCCATAATTATTGTTTGCTATCTATTTACTCTTTCAATTAAATTTTAGATTTATCATTCTTTTTCTCAGCCTATATTTAGTTTAAGTTAAGTAGGTTAGTCTTGGTATTTATAAGAAAAATATTAAGTCATTTTGGGCTCGACATCCGACTATCAGTCAATATATTACTTGAGCGATACGTGCGTTTGCGTGCTAAATATGTAATATGGCGATCAAGTTTTTGGCGTCGTTACCTACATAAATACACACCCAAACTATTAAACACGCAAATATCACACAATAAAATAAAACTAAAATAAAGAAAATGAAAAATAAACGCGAGGGTTGTCTCCCTGCTAGCCCTAAGTTTAACAAATTCAGCCAGACATGGCCACCTAAATACTCACGGTGGTCTCAATTCATGTATTGGGTTTGTAGCTGTGTGTGTATGTTAGTGTTAGTTCCTATTATTTATTAAAAAAATAAAAATAAATCTTTAAAAAAAATTATTTTTAGTCTTGTGGTAGTGAAACATAGTTCACATGAAGAGTTTATTTGCTTTGGGATGAAATCGTAGGAAATGATAAGTGCTCAATTTATTTTTATCTAATGCCTTGAGTAGGTGATCTAGATTATACTCGTATGCACTTAAAAGTAGGTTTCTAAAAAAAAATAGTCTAGACAGTTGAGAAAGTGGTTAGTTGAGAAAATTACCTGACGATGAATGATTGTTTACTTAGATGTCTATCTCGATTTGCTAGTGTTATTATGTATGGTTTGATTGAAGAAAAAAGAGAAAGAAAAGAAAGGAAAAAGAAAACAAGAAAAAAAGTTAAACCACCTATAACCGATAAGCGTGAAGCTACCCATGGGTGAGTGTTAGAACCACCATGAGAAAAAAATGCTACCTTAAGTGGTAGGTGTATTGAAAAAAATGAAATGGAAAAAAAAAAGAAAAATCATACCATACTAAGCAGAAAAAAAAAAGGCAAACATATACTTTTGAGATATTTAGGTTGGTTTGACCCATTAGATGCCAATATTTTAAAAGAAATCACCAAGTTGACTTACTTAGGATTCGATTTGTGACCAGGTCTCTTTTCACACACACACACTTGAGTTTAACTTAGATGATTTATTCAAGAATTTGGATTTGAGTTGTGTTGGGTACTTTGAAGGTTCTCGGGTTTTGTTACTGGGTATTCTCTAAGGACAATACTATGTATAACTCCAATGACTGTTTTAAGTTTTTTTTTTTTTTTTGTGTGATTGCATGTGCGGGATAAATGATGTTTGTAGGTGTCGTCGCTGTAAGTCCTGACGAGACTATAACTCATCCACTGGGACCACCTATGGGTTTAAAGGCTTGTTGTATATGCTAAATGCAATCGTGATCCCTACGAAAATGGCTTAGGTTAATTTAATTTAATTAATTTATTTATTTTTCTCGAGGAGTAGGAAAATGTTAAGTTTGAGGGTGTGATGAGCGGTTAATATCCATATATTTGTCTCCCATTTATTTTAAAATTTTGTGGGTGATATCGAGTTTTAATGAGCTTTGATGTGTTTTGGGTGTGTTTTTGCACGTTAAAATCATACCACAACTAAATGGAATTAACTAGAGATAAAAAGGCAAAAGATACTGAGCAAATCGGGAAATTTTCGGAGTGAAAACATGTGTCCCATCGCAAGGCGCGCATCTCGAAGAAAATTCTGGCAAATTACTATGAGTTGGGCGCGTCGCGACGCTACCAAAAACAGTAGTGGACTTTAATGACAATTCACTACATCTAAACATATTTTAGAGAGGATTTTTTCTGGAATCCATCAGCAAGTACATCAAAAACATTATGTCATCGATATCAGTACTCTGAAATACATGATGTCACATATCACAATCTGATATTAGTGGACTTTGATGACAATCCACTTATCTTAGCATGCAAGTATGATTTATTATGCATAATAACAAGTGTAATCACAAATAATATCATATTTCAATATGTATAGTGATAGGTGTACACCATGCAATCATAAAACAGTCCATCAGTGGACACATGTCAATCAGAGCTTAATACATTTACATACAACATATGTTGGAAATTATTAACAAACAACATATGTTGTTAACAAACAACAAATAGATAATGTTGATGGGGAACATTTGGTACACCCATGATGATAACATTTTTGGAGGGATTAGAGGAAGTCATTAAGTTGCCAAATACATGTGATTATATAGTAATCAATTCATCCAAATGCATGTGATTACATAGTAATCAAGACTTGTTTCCAAATGCTTGTGAGTTAATAGGAAGCATGCATGTGAGGTTATGGTAGCTTGATTGCCCTCCTATAAATAAGAGCTTTTACTTATTGAGTTAAGCAATCAATTAAGTTTGATTAAGAGCATCTCTACAAGAAGAAATGTATGCAATTGTGTTGTGGTTAACTTAGATTTATTTCAATTAGTTTGTAAATAAGTTTAGGACTAGTAATACATGTTTGGTTAGATCCTACGAGGACAAATATGTAAATATATTAGGGATTATGTTTCCTAAATATATCTCGCTAAGTGTGAGCAGATTTGTATATTGGGGTGATGCATTATTAACTGCCACATATATACTTAATCGAGTGCCATCAAAATCTGCGTCCACCACACCATATGAGTTATGAACAGGTAGCAAACCAGATATTCACTTTCTGAAACATTGGGGTTGTGCAGACTATGTACATGTGCGTTCTCACGAACATGGAAAGTTAGGCCCAAGAGGAAAAAATATATCTTTATAAGATATTCTGAACAATCAAAAGGGTATGTTTGCATAGGTGAACATGAAAGTGGAGGCGTGACAAAATTTGAATCACGAGATATCACATTTTTAGAAAATGATTTTCCTAAGCAGAGAGAGATAGGTAAAGATTTATCTCTATATGAAACTCAAGATCACATGGATCACATGATTAGTGAACACTCGGGTTTACCTAATTCAAGTAGGAGTGATGAGAGAAATTTGGGAAAACATGATGAATCTGTTTCACATGAATCTCAAAATGATGAATTAGTTTCACATAAGTCTCTTTTACGTGATCCGAGTGGGAGTGATGTACATATTTCAAGTGGGAGCAATGAGCACGATCCAAATGGGAATAATATAGAAAGTGAGGAATTAGTTACACCACTAGAATCCAAATTACGACGTAGTAATCGTATAAGCATTCCTCGATGTCGTTTCGATATCGAAGGAGAAACCTTTATAATTCTACCTCAAGAGGATAAAGAACCTAGAAACATAAAAGAGGCTCTTCAGTGTCCTTCTAAGGAAAAATGGATGAAAACAATGGAAGAAGAAATGGAGTCAATGAGGTCCAACCAAGTTTGGGAATTGGTTGATCTACCCAAAAGACGCAAAGCTATCAAGAACAAATGGGTTCTTAAAATAAAGAGTAATACCGATGGTAATATCGAAAGATATAAAGCACATCTTGTAGCAAAAGGGTATACACAACATGAAGTAGTTGGCTACGAAGAGACTTTTTCACCTGTTGTAAGGTTTACCTCAATTCGCTTGATTCTGGCTATAGTAGCAAGTATGGATCTAGAATTACATTAAATGGATGTAAAAACTGCTTTTCTTAATGGAGAACTTGATGAAGAAATCTACATGGAACAACCAATGGGTTTCATAAAAGAAAATGAAAAGGAGAAAGTATGTAGACTTTTAAAGTCTATATATGGTCTCAAGCAATCGTCTAGACAATGGTATATACAATTCCACAATACAAACATTTCGAATGATTTCATAATGATAGATGAGGATCATTGTGTGTACACCAAGAGAGATAAAGATAAGTTCATTATCTTATCCCTGTACGTGGATGATATACTTATAGCTGGAAATGATAAGGAGTTTGTAAAACACATTAAATAATGATTATCATCTAATTTCGAGATGAAAGATATGGGTGAAGCTGCATATATTCTTGGGGTTAAGATCTCAAGAAATCGTTCAAATAATTTATTATCTCTTTCACAATAGTCATACATAAAGAAAATTTTTGAACGCTTCCAAATGCAGGCTTGTAAATCCATTGATACTCCTATCACAAGAACTGAAGCTTTGAGTCGTAGATTGTGTCCTGAAACTCCACAAGAAAAGGAACAAATGAAGAAAGTTCCTTATGCAAATGCAGTTGGAAGTTTAATATACGCAATGTTGTGTACAAGACCTGATATCTGTTTCACTGTTGGAATGGTAAGTAGATACCAATCCAATCCAGGACTCGTACATTAGAAAGCAGTTAAAAGAATATTTAGGTATCTGAGAGGGACATCTGATTACTCATTGTGTTATCAAGGAAATGAACTGCAATTGTGAGGCTATACTGATGCTGACTGGGGAGGAGATTTAGATGAAAGAAAATCTACCTCCGGTTTTGTTTTCTTGCTAAACAATGGTGCCATTTCATTGAGCAGTAAGAAACAATCCTATATAGCCTTATCCACAATGAAGGCTGAATTTGTGGCCTTTTCATCGACAGTACAAGAGGCTGTGTGGTTGAAAAGGTTCTTGGATCATTTGGGTATGTCAAATGAAGCTTCTGGTCCAGTATTAGTTAACTGTGATAGTGAAGCAGCGATAGCCTACACAAAAGACCCAAAATTCCATTGTAAAACAAAACATATAGATACCAAATATAACTTTGTGAAAGACATAGTTACACGAGAAGAGTTAAACATGAAGTATATTTCTACGCAAGAAATGATAGCAGATCCATTGACCAAGCCTGTTCCTAGAGATGTCTTTGTTAGACAAGTAAAAAACTCAGGGATTGTGTAGATGTTAATGTGCTTACATATTATGATAATGTATTTTTCCCAAATAATGTTTACTAATGTTAATACTCATTGATGTTTGTATTCAATGCTTACATGTTAATATGTTGATATATGTTTTAAACAAATATACTATTAGTTAGTATGAGAAGTATGTCGGACAAGTGAATGATTGGCCCTCTCACACGGGCAATCGCCTCCATTACTTCGTGTTAATGGGAGATGAGACAAATTTTTAAGTTAATTATCTGACTGATAATTTAGAGAGCTCAAGCTTGAAAATTAACTAATGTCGTTATTATGTCACTTTCTCTGTGATATGACCTAAGGTGAATAAGTTCGTTTCACCTTACTTGTCTTAATGTCAAATATGAGTTAGACATTGTGTTTTGTCTGAACTAAAATATGTACGGTATTTTATGAGACATGCGTTTCATGGGAAAGGAGAGAATACTGTAGCACATGTTTTCATACCATGTGTACATTTGCGACTATTGAGGGTAATACAAGTAAAAATTTCAGTCTTGATATTGTGTGAGACCCTTGAGATTATTTCAATCTCACATTGTACCCTTTAGACTCTTGTCTGCTTCTTAAAACTTAGATTTGATGATCGCTATCCTGGAGTGCTACTGAATGATCATGAGAGATTCAATCTGAAATGACATCTTTGGAAAAGTGAATTGAATCAAGGTTGAGAGATTCGAGAAAGGAGAAAGATCATTATATGAGTAATATCACATTAGCTTGTATTCACTGGTCGACCAATTATATTGTTCTATGTGATCAAACATGAATGTGAATACAAAAATAAATATTACATCCGAAAAGAGATCGAGAGAGATTTAATGTGATAAATGATCGAGGATACTGCATACATAATCCACTATGGTTCTATCCATTTTTCGAGCAGTTATATATTCCTAACAAATGTATAGCAAGTGAGATCTCGAAGTATGCTGGTCGCACGGCACAATTGCTAAGTATAAATTATTCTTGTAGAGACAATAAAAACTGTCGATCCCATCATGTGTGAGTGGGAGATGTTGGAAATTATTAAGAAACAACATATGTTGTTAACAAACAACAAATAGATAATGTTGATGGGGAACATTTGGTACACCCATGATGATAACATTTTTGGAGGGATTAGGAAGTCATTAAGTTGCCAAATACATGTGATTACATAGTAATCAATGCATCCAAATGCATGTGAATACATAGTAATCAAGACTTGTTTCCAAATGCTTGTGAGTTAATAGGAAGCATGCATGTGAGGTTATAGTAGCTTGATTTCCCTCCTATAATAAGGGCTTTTGCTTATTGAGTTAAATAATCAATTAAGTTTGATTAAGAGTATCTCAACAAGAAGAAATGTATGCAATTGTGTTGTGGTTAACTTAGATTTATTACAATTAGTTTGTAAATAAATTTAGTATTAGTAATACATGTTTGATTAGATCCTAAGATGACAAATATGTAAATATATTAGAGATTATGTTTCCTAAATATATATCGCTAAGTGTGAGCAGATTTGTATATTGGAGAAAGCACCTCAATTTAGTTTCTTTTAATTTCATACATTTTAAATGAAACTTAAAAATATATTACTCTTAAACGTGACCAACGACTTTACAATGGAGGGAATACATTATTAAAGCAATGCCGCATTTTTTCTTTCTGTGATTAAATTATATCCTTTTTATAATGCAATCCTTCATTATTCAACACAAAATATATATTAAATAGAAAACAAACGAAAATGGTAATATAGAATATCGTATATATGAAAAAAAAAACCCTTAAGATATTTAAAAATCAAGTGAAATATCTCGACATGAGTTTTTATTATAAATATTTTTTGTTTTTATTATAAAACATGAGGGATATTTACACTCTTTGAATACTGAACTTTATTTAAAATAATTAGTATAAAAATAAATAATTCATTTAATTTAATGGATTAACTATTTTAACTAATTTAGATAAATTTCGGTATACAGAAATTTCAAATAACATTGTTGTAGTACTTTTATATGCATAAGAGCTGCTTATTTCTAACATCCATGTAGCTTTCATTTGATTTTTTTTTTTAAAAATAAAAAAAGAAAAGAAAAGAAGCTAAAATCCAATGGTCCAGCTTTTTTGAATGTCAGATTTTTGAATTGTCAACGGCCAAACAAACAATTCTAGTTACAGGATAGATGTGATTGGATTACTAATTTGCCAAACTAAAAATGAAATTCAATTAAATAGGTTTGAAGAAAATAATTTTGTTTTTTGTTTTCTTAATGGGAAGACTTTGAAAAAACGGAATGATAGATGTGACTGCCTTACTAATTTGCCAAACTAAAAATGAAATTCAATTATATTGGTTTGAAGAAAATAATTTTATTTTTAGTTTTCTAATGGGAAGACTTTGAAAAAATGGAATGGTGGAATTAGAAATTAATGTAGTCTATTATTTATGGTCAAAATAAAATAATGAATAGGGTCGGTGTAATAGCTTAATTAATAAATGTGTGTAGAACTTTGACTATCTATATCAAGGTTCTTTATATATATAAGAGA